>NDXB01015341.1:27613-57492 GCA_002631895.1 Agapornis roseicollis | reverse complement strand
GTATTAAAGGGCAATTTGAAAAAAATAAAAAAAAAAAAAAAAAAAGAAAAAAAGAAAAAGGAAGGAAAATGGAATACACGACTATTGTCTTTTCTCAGTAGGAACATACTATACCTCAGCCTGCCACTTCCATTTGGCAGGTATTCTTGACTCCTCCCACTAGACCAAGTTGCTCAAAGCCCCATCCAAACTGGCCTTGAACACTTTAGGCATCCACAGCTGCTTCTGGCAACTTGTGCCAATATCTTACCACCCTCATAGTTAAGAATTTTTTTCTAATATCTATTCAAAATCCACCATCTTTCAGTTTAAAGCCATTTCCATTTGTCATATCACTACATGCCCTTGTTACAAGGCCCTTTCATTCTTGTAGGCCCTCTTTACGTGCTAGAGAGCTGCTATAAGGGAAAGTAGAATGCCCTTCCTTTGCAGTGGTGCCCTCCATGTGCATCCTCTGAGTCAAACTGCCATTCAAACTGCTGTACCTCGCCCTGGCTTCACTGCTGTGCCATGCCTTCCTATCCCCCATTTGTCTGCCCTGATCATAACACTCCTGATCATTTACACTCCCTAGGGCTGCCCTTTATGGGAGTGATGGGTTGCAACTTTTTCTCATGGCCCCATCAGAGCCTTGTCAGGCCTCTTTCTTGTGCAGGCTGCTAGCTCCTGGTGTGTCTCTGCCCTACCCTGGGAATTCCCTAGCTCTCTCTCCTCTGTACTCCAGGATCGCTCACTCTGCTGCAGAACTCTGGAGCTGATTGCTCCTGCACGTGATAGCCATCAGGACTTCACTAAGAGCAGTAAACTGGCTCATTGTGGAGCCTAATTGTTGACAAGCAGAGCATACATTGCAGGAAATATGCATGACAGATAGTGGCTTCATTCTCCTTGTCAAATTGGATGCAAAGCCATCAGAAAAGAAATTTCTTTGGATCCACTGGAATGATGTGAAGGAAACTCTTTCTAAAATGTAGGTTAGGGTAGGGTAAAGGAAGAGGAAGAAAAAAGTAAAGTAAAAGCAAAGTAAAAGTGAACTATGTTTTACTGAAGAACCCTTGAAATTGATTGAGTAGCTTTGAAAATCTCACCTTTTAACCACTGAATGAACAATTAACCCCTGACCTTTCCTAGTTCAGTGACAAGATAGTATTGTCCTAAGCACTGCTCAGCAATGGCTAAAACAATAATGGATTATTAACAGGTTTCATCATAAATCAAAACCACAGTAACGTGCAAGCTACTATGAAGAAGACGAAAGAAGACTAACTATAGCCCATTCAAAACCAATACACCACTCTAGTGCAAACAAAAAAAAAAAAAGACTTTGTAATTGTGTCACTTAGTGCATTTCCTCTGTTTTTGTAGGTGGAATAAAATTCTTCTCCAGAAAATTCTCTCATATTGCATAAATTTAACTTCTGCAGTCTTTCTTCCTCTCCTTTACTCACCCCAAACTTACCTCTTCAATTAGGGTGCATATAAATAATGAAGTACATCTGCAAATTTTGGATACTTTAAACATTAAAGGTACCTTTTTGTATATCAGTCAGCACCTTTGCCTTATCCCCATGACTCTGGCAGACAGATACATGCTAGGACATCTGTCCTGCTGTGGTGTTAATCAGATGAGAGGGATCCTGCTGGGAGTTGTGATAATTACAGTGGGATAGCTCAGCTCTTCTTGAACTCTTTCCAGGCCTTCATTTTTCCTAATAGCAACAATGATACTAATTACAAACAAATGTTAATTATGTTATTTTGTCATATCTGTCTTTCTTGACAGCTTAGTTTAATGATAATTTATTAATGTTCATGAACGCCACTGGCAACTTTTCCAGTTCAACATTTAGTTTGATGTCAACTCACTTGAATATTTTTTCTGTTAACTAGACAGTGGAAACAAGCATAAGATTGTCATGCATCTTCTTTGCTGATATTCCAAGAGCATCTGTTCTTTATTGACCTTACTGTGGCTTTACCAATGATGGTATAAGTTACATAGTATTTACATTTTCTTCATTTAGTTTAGAGACCAGGTTAACAGTGAGGTTTTAGGAAATGCGAATCAGAAAATAATATACTCATATATTGTCTTAGATGTCTACCAATATGCGAAAGTTGATGCAAGTTGCACACCAGGGAGGAAGAGAAATTTTAATATAGGGTAGGACCAAACTATTGTAAATTGTTAATTCAAGTCTTTTCTAATTTAATTTATACTCAAATTCACTAACAAGTGAGATGCATAAATGCAAGATAGCATAAATTATTCTGATTTATATCTCACTAATCATTACTTGTGAATACGTCTATACATTTCTAATAACAATGGATATTATCTCTTTCTCTTAATTAAATTTCCAGTCTTTTAGCCCTTGCACAACTAGAAATTTGATAATCAAAACCTTTCAGTGATGTTAACTCTTCCAAACCAAATTAACAAAGATATTCTACATTTGTTACAGAAGGTCTATTTGCTCTAGCAGTACTAAAATAACTGATATTATGAGGATCAGGTAGAGAATTCAGTACAAATTTCTGAAGTAACTAAGACTTACTATGTAATTTGCATTATAGTACCTGGAGTTCTCTTTATCACAACAGATTCCTGTGATCCTGTATGATAATTTCATCTTTGTGTTTAATCTATAGATTTCTTCAGTGTACACTGATTACATATTTGTCAGTGAAAAAACATACAGTATCCAAATATAAGACCATTGTTAAGCAGTCTTTGTCAGCAAAATTGAAATCCAAATAAAGCAATGCTCAACTACGAAGGCTTGAAAATTACTATACCTTCATATTAATGATGTGATATAATTAAAGAATTTTTTCGAGTGCTTTTAATTCCATATTTAAAAAGATAAGCCATGTTTAGAAAACATAGAAAAATTATATTTATTTATGTTATAAAAAACAAAACAATGGCACACCTTATATTTATGTTATAAAAAAATCAGATTTATTTTTCAGAAGTTCTATGGTTAAATTATGTTGAATTTGATGTATAAAGGTAACAGCATAAGGTTGTAGTCAAATTTTTACTTGTGTGAGTCGTCTCTTCTGAATGATTCCCAAGATCTCTGCTGTTTATCTTGTGGACTTTCTGCCCTCAGACTTGCTCAGAGTTGTTATAGATGCTAAGAACTGTGAGAATGAGGATATAGACAAGTGTAGCGGTGGAAAGACAGAAAGACAAATGGACATTTACGTCTTTATGTGGGAAGGTGATGCATAAATGTTGCTGCTTGACACTGAAATATGATGAACAGATGTAATCAGTGATTATCTACTCCTTCACTGTAATCTAACAAGATAGATTTTTTTTAAAAAAGTGAATATAGAAGATAGACCTTAGTTCAATTTCTAGTCAAATATGATTGGTCAACTTTCAATCATTTTCAGGTTAATTTAAATTTGCAGTCATATTGTTTTAACATTTTCCTTAAATTAAGTAACATTCAACTCCAGAGCTGAGCTCAGCCTACAGAATAAAATATTTCAGCCATTATTATTCTACTTAGCCAGGAGAAAATAATTTGAATACACCATGCATTAATGGCAATCCATTACAGAGCATATTGTTTTCAAAATATCCAAATAGCTTGAGACCAAGTGTCATTTTCCAAACAATTTGAACTTCTTTACAGGATTAGGCTCCTTAATGACTTGGGCACTTCTGACAATTGAACTTTTTGCAAGCATTATGCAAGAATTTTCTAGGACATTTTTGCCATGGTCAAATGCCATGCTTGAAGTTTAACCTTCATTATTACACTTTCATATCAGCGTGATACTGCTCATATAAAAGACATTACATTACTCTAAATCTAGTATGTTGAATTAAGCATTCAGTCTCCAACTGTGTGCATTTTTTTGTTCTTTGCTTTTTAACACAGATTTATTTGCATGACAATCAGGATATTCACGTCTTCAAACTTAGGCTATTTTACTTCACTGTTTTTGACTCATAAATCTGCTTTTTCCACTGTCTACAGACCTACTGCTCTCTAGCCACAGAGTTGACCTACTACTAGGGTTATTGTGGTGGATTGACTTTGGCTGGACACCAGCTGCCTACCAAGCCACTCTGTCACTCCTCCTCCTCAGATGGACAAGAGGAGAAGAATAATTACAAAGGTGTCATGCATTGGGATAGGAAAGAGAGTCTCATTTAATGTGAAGTATTACTACACACAGTGACCCCTATACATAAAAGCAAGAAGGCAAGATCTGTCCCAGTCATCTACACATAACTCACAGGGTAGGGATAAAAACTGTAGTCTAAATGTGTGATGAAATTTGTTGGTTTTCAAACAAAGAAGCAAAACCAAAAGTTTTTAAAATATTGTTGTTAACAAAAAAATTATTAAACACTAGAATTGGGTTTTTTTGAAGCAGATGTTTATAGACATTCCAGATCCATGTAGTTAAAAGGGTTTATGAATGTTACTTTCTATATAATAAATTTTCTTCATTGTCCCAGTCAAAGCAAATACTGAACATAGGATATATTTTAATATATTACTAATAAATAATTGTTAAATCATACATATCTTAAGAAGTAATATCAGTCACAATTAAGAAATATATATGTAGACTTCTAGAAACAAACTGAATTTCTTGGAGAATTTTTTATGTGTTACTTATGAACCATTTATCGTAAAGAGTTACTGAATCACCTGCTGTGTGAAAGGTCGACTGGAACATAGAAATAGATCTTTAATAGGAAAACGGATGGTGTTTTACAAAATTTATCCTATAATGCTAGCCAAGATAATTACACACACCTTGCTTCTTTGTTTCTACCAAGTAGACTTTTCTCTTTTTTTTTCTGATTCAAGTGTCAAATATCTCTTGTACTTTCAAACTGCGGCATGAAGCACGTTCTTTCTGTGTGCTCTTCTGCTAATCTTGCTTTGTACTGGTATTAAGACTTTTTTAATAGACATATTTTAGTGCACTGGGGAAAAAATCAAAGGGTTTACATGTTAATATATGTGTGTATATACCTATAATTAAAGACGACAGGAAACCAGTAAAAATTCTGTAATTTAGAACTATACAAGACAATTTATATAAATAGAGAGTTCTATTGTAATAAGCATCAAAAGTGTAAAATTTCTGTTATTTGTCAATTATCTGCAACTGGAACAGCCGAAATATTTTTGCAACAAACATAAAGCACACTTTGATAAAAATAAAGCAGCATACCCTTTGGAAAACATTTCTGGAAAGGTAAATTTTATAACCTTTTTCCACAATGGTAACCTTGATTAATCCTCTACACAACTAGGTAAGAGTAGGCATACACAGGACCTCAAATTTCCTGCAGCAGCTGTTTCGGAATATCTATAAATTTATTGTATATTTAAAAAGGGATTTGTATCTGATTTAAGAACCTGTTAACTCGGTTCTAACTTATGATCAACTTTATTACAGAAGAGCACCCCTGTCCCATCTGGAACCATAATCCCATAAATCTGAAGTCCTAAAAGGCACCTCTACTCTATGGAACTATAGAAAGTCAGGAATTAAGTTTGAATGCTGGTACCTAATCATCTACTTTTTAGTTTTCTTTCTGGGTCAGTTGTGATTTAGTCTCCTGTAAGACAAAATCTGGGCAGAGTTTGACACGTTATACATCAGATAATCTTGCATAAAAAGGTCAGTATGAAAGGGCTGCATTAGTTTTGGATCCCTTCATGTTACGGAGTCTTCTGGCACTTTCCCAGCAGCATCCCTCTGAATACCTTTATGCTATGCCCTGAAGCTCACAATACATACTTTCAGATTAATGCCATAAAGCAGCATTCTGATGAGCTATAAACACAGACTTTCAGTTATTTCAGAAAACTTGAAAATAGAAGAATGGAAAGCCAGAAAACCCTGTGATAGTCACATGTCGATGCTGCAAAGATGCAATAGAAGATCCATGGGGGACCAGCTGTGATAAAAATATTAAGACAGAAATTAAACCACAGTGCCTTTCTTGCTATTAGAGCTGCTATTTCCTTGTTAAACCTGGCTTCTGTCTGAAGTAGGCACAGCCCATGCTAATATTAGAAGATTCTAGTAACTTATGAAACAAAGCCATTCAGAATTAATGAAGCAGCTCCTTCTATATGGGTCTAGATGTTTCCGAGAACTAAGAAACAAACAATATATTATATAATACTGCAATTCAAAGACATGTAAGTCAAGCTGACAAGAAGAGAACCTCCAGTAGGTTAGTAGTACTTCAAATAAAAGTCAAATACTTCTAAGCTCCCATTTTAGTGTTCAGATGTATATGTATCCAATTATGTCCATTAAAATTCTTAAAACTGCCTTTTTTGTTATTATAATTGTTTATAAGCACCTTAAAAAAAAAAAAAAAAAATTATTACTGTTTCCAAGTTGTGACAATGTACAAAGAAAGAACACTAGGCCCTACAGCAAATCTACTTCTAGTCTAAATAGACAGAACAGATAAGAGAGGCTTAAGTAAAGTACCATACAGCTTATCAAAAAATTGTTTGATTTACTAGTACCCAACTGACTGGTCAGCCCAGCAGAAATTTTCTTCAGGATTCATCCAGGGCAGACACAGCTGGATGAAGAGCTGTGGTGGTAGCTACCAGCTCCAGCTTCTTATTTGTGTCCATCATAGAATCATAGAATTATTTGGTTTGGAAAGGACCTTAAGATTATCTAGTTTCAACCGGGACACCTCACACTAAACCATGTCACCCAAGGCTCTGTCCAATCTGGCCTTGAACACTGCCAAGGATGGAGCATTTACCACTTCTTTAGGCAACCCGTTTCAGTGCCTCACCACTCACACAGTAAGGAACTTCTTCCTTACATTTAACTTGAACTTCCCCTGTTTAAGTCTGAACCCATTGGCCCTTGTTCTGTAACTACAGTCCCTAACAAAGAGTCCCTCTCCAGCATCCTTGTAAGGCCCCCTTCAGATACTGGAAGGCTGCTATGAGATCTCCATGCAGCCTTCTCTTCTCCAAGCTAAACAGCCACAACTTCCTCATCCTATCTTTATACAGGAGGTGCTCCAGCCCCATGATCAGACTTGTGGCCCTCCTCTGGACTCGTTCCAACAGTTCCATGACTTTTTTTATGTTGAGGACACCAAAACTGTACATAATACTCCAAATGAGGTCTCACGAGAGCAGAGAAGAGGGGTGGTATTGCCTCCTTTGGCCTGCTGCCTCATGTTCAGTTTCTTGTCAAGCAACACCCCCAAGTCCTCCACAGGGCTGCTCTGAATCACTTCTCTGCCCATCCTGTAGTTGTGCCTGGAATTTCCCCAAACCAGGTATAGGACCTTGCACTTGGCTTGGTTGAACTTCATGAGGTTGGCATGGGCCCACCTCTCAAACATGTCACGGTCCCTCTGGATAGCGTCCATTCCCTCCAAGTGTATCAGCCAAACCACATAACTTAGTAATAGTTATGTAATAGGGTGCAGGCAATGGTGCTGTGGCAACTGCTGTATGCTGTCATTGCCAGATCAATTCATCCATTTTCCAACCTATTCCTCTGGGGCTGGAGGGGCAGAGTGGAAACATGTTTGGTGTATGTGTTCTTTCTGCTGAGCAAAGTCTAAGGCTAAATGCTGCATATCATAGCCTTTAGCCTTTAGACTATAACACAGTGTGCAGAATTTCCATGGATTTTCTCTTTCAAATATTTCTCATGTGGTATCAAAGGAAAAATATGCTCGATTTGTTATCAACTTGAGACAAACACAAGGGGAAAGTTGTCTTCCAAATAGCTCTCTGTATTCACAATCTGTTTCAATAAATGTAATTATAGTTTCTGCATATTATTAATTCATACCAGTAGAGGATTTGGCTCTAAGTTATTTTATTAAACTTGCAAGATTTTTTGCGTAAAATTCATATGAATATGTATATTATCTAAAACATGCATCTGCAGGGAATGTGAGACTTTTCTCTGAGAATTGCAGACTGATAGATACTGAAACAAAACATTTAATTTTGGGTTTTCCAGAATATCATAGAACGTATGTATTTTTAATAATTCTGCATCTAAATGAGAGACACTTGTTCAGTTCCACCTAGATTTTGTTTGATTCAGAACTAGCTGGATTTGGATTAAGAAGGAAAGAATTCAGAAGCAGTGTCATAGTTTAAACCCAGCTGGTAACTCAGTGCCATGCAGCCTCTCACTGACCTCTCCCAACTTGCCACCCATCCCAGGCACAATGGGAGGAGAATTAAAAGAACATAAAACCCTCAGGTTGAGGTAAGAACTGTTCAATAACTAAAATAGAGTAAAAAATAGTGTTAATAGATTACCAGCAACAGTAGTAATGGTAATAGTAGGAAATAACAAGAGAATAAATGAAAATTCAGAAAATGTAAGTGATGCACAATACAATCACTCAGCACCTGCCGAACAATACCCACCCCAGCCTGAGCAGCAATCAGTCCCTTCCAGGTAGCTCCCCCCAGTTTATATATTGGGTGTG
The DNA here is from genome assembly GCA_002631895.1 of Agapornis roseicollis. Taxonomy (NCBI): domain Eukaryota; kingdom Metazoa; phylum Chordata; class Aves; order Psittaciformes; family Psittacidae; genus Agapornis; species Agapornis roseicollis. Next base: position 48,995 of record NDXB01015341.1, on the reverse strand, counting down.
ATGTGCTGTAGTATGAAATATCCCTTTGCCTACTTTAGGTCAGGTGTCCTGTCTCTGCTTTCTCCCAATTTCTTGTGCCCCTCCTTACCGGCAGAGCACAGGAAACTGGGAAGTCCTTGACTTACATTGAACACTACTTTGCAGTAAGTAGAACATCAGTGTGTTATCAGCATTACTCTCAGACAAAAGCCAATTTGCACTGTACCAGCTACTACTACAAAAAATACCTGTTACAGCTGAAACTAGGACAAGCAGCTTGTGCCCTTAAATCCATGAAAAATTGTCTGCTTTTAATTTGTAACTAACTTCAGTGAGCCTTGCAGTGATTTCTGGAAAGCTAATAACCACTGGAAGTGATATTCAGCTACGATATATCTCCTAAGGCCAATTTTCACAGTGCAGGTAGTGAAAGAAAAAATCAGTTGTGCTACTTTCATGGATTATGCTTCAGCTAAAAGCAATGTGGCCTCAGCCAAGTCTCAGAGCCCTGAACTTATAGGGTCCTGACTTCCTGTTATTCTGTTCAAAATGGGAACAATCAGAAATGTTCTGTCAGCTGAGATATAGCAGCCAGGTGATGAATTGTGGTATGGAGACACTTGTGTTAAACTAAGTGGTTACCTGTCATGTGACTGGTGTTCATCCCTTAGAAATCTTTATTCTCTCAGTAGCAGTGTATCAATTTCAGATAAAAAAGGGTAATTCCCTCATGAAACTTTTAATAGAAGTGTTAGCTGACAGAATTTCTGTGTTAGGGAGACCCAAAAAGACTATCTGAGAGCTGACTGGAATTTTTACAAGGATAATCTCAGGATGTAAGGATTTAACCATATGTATTTTACAGCAGTAGCCAGATTAAGTTCTAGTTGTTCTTTGGCCCTTCTAATTTGCTCCCTGCATAACCTCACAACTTTTTCATAGTCTTCCTGAGTTGTCTGCCCCTTCTTTGAAAAGTTATGAATTCCTTTTTGGTCATTTTTTTTTGGTGTGTGTTTTGATTAGTTGGTTGGTTTGGGTTTTTTGTTTGTTTGGGGTTTTTGGAGCAGTTTTTTTTTGTTTGGTTGGTTTGGGTTTTTTTTGGTTTTGTTTTGTTTTTTTTTCTTAATTATAATTACTATCTTGTTTTCATTTTCCTGAGTTCCAATCAAAGCTCTTTTTCAGGCAGGTTGGACTTCTTCCTCATTGGTTTGTCTTTCAACACATGGGGATGGCCTGCTCCTCTACCTTAAGATTTCCTTTTTGAAGAATGTCCAGCCTTCCTGGACTCCTTTGCTCTTCAGGACTGCTGCCCAAGGGACTCTGTCAACCAGGCTCCTAAACAGGCCCACATCTGCCCTCCACAAGTCCAAGGTAGCAGCTCTTCTGACCCCATTCCTTATTTACATTGAAAATTATTATCATTTCATAATCACTCTGCTCAAGACATTCATCACATCGCCCATACGTCTTCTGTTCACAAATAAGGGGTCCAGTGGGAAATGTCCCCTAGTTGGTTCATGCACCAGCTGTGTCAGGAAGTTACCTTACACATGCTTCAGGAACCTCCTAGACTGTTTCTTCTCTTCTGTGTTACATTTCCTGCAGATATGCAGCAAGTGGAAGTTCCCCATGAGAACAAGGGCTAACAATCGTGAGACTTCTCCCAGTTGCTTTTCAAATATCTTTTCTGCCTCTTCATCCTCGTTGGGTGGTTTGTAACAGACTCCCACCATGATCTCTGCCTTGTTGGGCTTCCCCCTAACTTTTACACAGAAACCTATCATTACCATCATCAAGAACTAGACAATGAAACCACTCCCTAACCTACAGGGCTAACCCACTGCCCCTCCCTCCTTGCCTGTGCCTTCTGAAAAGTTCATAGCCATCCACTGCAGAACTCCAGTTGTCTGAGTCATCTCACCGTGTTTCCATGATGGCAACTATGTCATAGCTTTCCTGCTGTGCGATGACTTCCAGATCCTCCTGTTTGTTGCCCAGGCTGTGTGCACTGGTGTTCAGGCCAGGGAGTCAGATGTCATAAGATAATGCTCAGTATTATCTTGTCTTTGTTGTAGCGATAGTATTTGTTACATTTGTGTGACTTGCCTGCAAGATTTTATATGATGGGTTTAGCATGCAGTAGCTGTATTTTTTTCAGACCTTTTTAGTTACAATAATTAAATTTTTGGCAGGATGTTTAAGTCAGTAAATACAGTACTTTGTTGCAGTAAGTGAAAACTGACAAACTGTAATGAACTACTAAGTGTGTTAAGGTAAACTTGTATAAAGACAAAAAAAAATTATAAAGAAGTGGTTATCAGGTATTCATCTCTACCACATCATAATCTAACCACTATTAAAAAATAATATTGATTCTTCTTAATTACATGTGAAAGGAACTTTTGAGGCTGAACCATAATCCATGTGAAACAGTGACTGGCCTCTACCTGAAATGAAGTGACAACCACTTGGTTTCATACAATATGGGCATTAACTTTGTTAATAGGATAACATAAAATTGATCTAAAATAATCTAGTTCATCTCACTGAAACAAAGTAGTGTTGCTGTGGATTATGTAATTTCCTAAGAGAAGTTTGTTCAGCCTGCTCTCAGTTTACTGAGCACTATCAGTAGCAGTCATTTTTTTCTCCTTCTTAGTAGCTAGTGCAGTGCTGTGTTTTTGACTCTCAGTCTGGGAACAGTGATGACAACACATATGTATTTAGTTGCTGATCAGTAATGTTTAGTGTGACCAAGGACTTTGTGAGTCTCATGCTCTGCCAGGGAGGAGGGAAAGCTGGGAGGAAGCAGAGACAGGACACCTGACCCAAACTGACCAAAGTATTCCATTCCACAGCACATCATGCCCACTATATAAACTGGGGGCAGTTACCTGGAAGGGTTAGATCACTGCTCCAGTCGGGCTGGATATTGGTCCGTGGGTGATGTGTGGTTGTATTCTCTTCCCTTGTTATTTCCCTTATCATTATTATTATTGGTGGACTGTTCTTATGGGTGTTCTTTATAGGAGTTCTATCTTTAGATTCTCCTTCCCATCCCTCTGGGAGTGGGGGTAGGAAGGGGGGGGGTGAAAGAGCAGCTGCATGGTTCTGTGCTGCTGGCTGGGCTTAAACCAGGACAACTACTGACAAAGATTCCCAAATATTCTAGACAATCTATGCCAGTGTCAAACTATCTTTACCGATAGGAAGATATTTTCAATTTAAACTCAATTTAAACTATTTTGGGGATTTAGATGTACTCATAGGTTGTAGATGGCTCTGACATCAGCAGTTACCAGCATTTCTTTGCAACATATAGTCCTAGATAGGCATCCTCCCAAATGTCTGCAGAAGGTTGTATCATGAGTTTCAGGCAATAGATATTCACCATCTCCTGGTGAATATTTGCTGTAGTAAACCAGTAAAAAAATGTATGATTTAATTCTTTATGAAACTGATTTTAAGCCTGTGGATTTGAATACATAATTGTTGAACCATCCAAGGCAAAAAAAAATAATACTTTGGATTTGTGGACAAAATTTTTCTGTAGTTTTTATGAGCTTTAAGCAAATCTATTCAGACGCCTGAGAAGCCGTTATGAAATCTGAATATTTAAATGATACAAAGATTAATTTTGCCTTAAAAAATTATTCTCAATATTTTCCTTCTAAAATAAATGTTTGTATGGCTTCCATTCTTCTGGATTCTGACAAATGCTGTCATGAAATTGCCAAAATTCTGACAGCTCCTCTAACTTAAAACAGATATATTAATTGCTAGAAATTTCCTGAGAGTCAGTTCTCATGAGACTTCTTACACATTTGCCAATTAATATGGATAGTTGGAGAAGCAGCCAAATTTTTGTTTAGCCTGTGGTGGTTCATCCATTGCTAATGAGAGAATTAAATTTAAGCTTATGTATGTACTGTTGAGAATATTATGGATAAAATCTGTATGCTCAGAAGTTAGGGTCCAATTTATCATTAATTTTAGTGGGGCCAGAGTTTAATCCATTGAACAAAAGCACCATATAAAGCAGGCAGCTAAAATTGGCACTAAAGTCTGTTGCCTGTACTAGAATTCTGAAATCCTGCAAGAAGATGAAGAACATAAAAGGAACACAGAAGTAACAAAGATGGAATTCTGTATTACCTTACACATCAAGGGAGTTATATACAATCTGTAGATCTGATAACTGCAAATATAAATAAAACCAAGATTTGACCCTGCCAAGTACTAAATTATAAGCAAAGTCTTTTCTTTATTCTTCCCACATCAGTAATTTTTTGTCATTTTTCATAAAGGTACAAGCTACATTATCAAGCCTCTGGCATTTTGATTCTATTCTGATTTAGCTTCCATATATTAATTAATGTAACCAGCTGCTATCCAGATTTTCCTAAACATCCCAAAATTTCATCTTGGGCATTTAAGCTATTTGGCCTTGGATATTTTTTTGTCCCATTTTTGCTCATATCGATTTATATTCACTGTACTGCAGATTCATACAGCCTATTCTCATTATGTAGTGCTAATATTGTTTCAAACCTCTTCCTCCTAACCAGTTTGGTTCGACTAGTTCAAAGACTTTCAACTACTTCATGCCTTTGCAGTGTCCTTCTGCATGAGATCATGAGCAGTGGGTTGACTGTATTTTCCAGTCAAAATTAAAACCCCATTCGTTCAGCTTGACTTATGCTTAGTGACAGCTCTGTGTATTCCTCACTGTGATGTGAATACATGAAGGACACAGTATAAAGATGCACTGAATTATATTGTGTTAAATGTGATTGAAGTAATTACCAGTGTCCAAGTTTTTTATCCTTTTTGTTTCATTAAAGTTGCTATTGTGCCAGTGACAGAGATAAATAATAGGACAGCTTTAGTAGTGTCTGTCATGCCTAAAATCTGAATGACAAAAAAAAGCAATAAAGCAGGCAGTAAAAATATAGCATTTAAGAAAAAAACCACTTCTCAACAACGCAGGTGTAAGTGACATAAGAACAAATATTACTCTTAGTTATTCTGGATTACTTAAGAGCAGATGAGAATATAAGAAGTGGGGGATGCTTGTAAACAGGACAGTCAGACAAATTAATCATCATACTGTATCATTCACTCTGTTGAACACCATATTGATTTTCCTCTACAGTGTAGCAAATCTTGTATAACCCTGTTATACTGCATGGACCAACTTTGACTAAAACATTCCATATGTATGTGAGATTTTTTTTTTTTTTTCCCTGTGGTGTTTACAGAAGGTGCGTTTTCAAACAAACCTGTCTGAACCATTCCTGGATAAACTGTGGATACTCTTGTGCTGTATCTCACATTGCTACAATTGTCATTTACTATTAGTTACCATTATTCTTGGTGTTGTCAACATTTCTTTTCCAGTGAGATTTTATTGGCTTAGCATTATTTCTGGTTTACTGCTTGTGCCTCTGGAGGAACTAAAATGTTATGGTGTACTTGCCATTGACCATCCTACTTATCCAGCTGTTGGGTAAAACTCAACTATGGACTCATTGTTCAAGTCTGGAAATGTAATGTTCTTTTAAAGGTATGCAACCATAGTTCATAACTAAGGACAGATATCAAAGTTCCATTAAGTGCTCTATCCACAGATGGTCTGTGTAGGGTGGTCACCTTGTTATTTATGAATGTAGCTATTTCAACACGTAATGTTTGAAAGATGTTAATTCCTGAAGTTTTTCTTCCTTACACGGAAGTAGTGATTCAGTAGTTTAGTCTGATTCAGCAAAGTGTTTAAATGAGTTCTTTTAGACTTTTCCAAATAGAGGCTTGTGAGAAATTGAGGTTAGTTTTTAACTTGTCTAGCTCTATAAAGCAAGTGGAGCTAGGATAATTTACACCAGCTCAGAATATGTCCATAATACTGATGGTCTCATTCACTAAACTATCATCATATCATGTTGATTTTGTAGAGTGATTAAAATTGCATGCTAAGAAATTTTGATGAGAAATGGAGAAAAGAAGCTTTAAAAATTTTTAAATCAGCATTTCACTTTAAAACAACACTGCAGGGCTCACCTGCTGCGAGAAACCACCAAGAGCAGCTCTTACTATACAAACTCACTTCCTGAGATGCACAAAATAGTCAATATTTAAAGTTTATTGTTCATTAATGTCATTGTTTAATGAAGATGGCAATAATGAGTCATGTGGAGTGCCCTTCATACTGAATGGCAGTAGTGATACCAGAGTTACAGCACAAAATACTAAGACTGTCAAAACATTAGAGTTCTAACTAGAAGTAACACTGGCAGAGAAGTTACTAGAATGCTGTACTCAGTGAGTGCTATGTTTGGAAATAACCAACATGTTCCTTAGACTATTATTACAGCATGATTGATTCAGTACCCAAGCTCAGTTTAAAAACAATTTCTGAAAAAAATAATACTGCTAAAAGTAGGAAAACAATGATTTAATACTGCTAATGTAATAAAGTTTAATTACAATTATTCAGTTAATGTTATTTGGCTAATTTCTCACTACCTTTCTAGAAAAAATAATTCAATTAAATATCTCTCAACCTTGACATGAAATCATCTGACAGGATTTCAATATCGACATTTGAGCAACTGTTCACATAAGTTGATTTACTAAGGTTTAAAACATTCAAAGCCCTATTGTAGTGGTGCAAATGCTCAAAACCACCATTCCAATATCATTTGAATGTGTTAAATACAGACTTGGTTGTCAAATTAAGCACTGGTCACACAAAACTCCAAGACACTGACAGTAAAGTGTCAAAACAGTCATAATTGACTTGCTCATGTTTTCAGTATTCTAAAAATAACATCACAGCTGTTTAAAATTGTTAAATACCAGTAACATTCTTCCATTAATGCTTAATTTTTAATTAGGAAGAAACACTCATGAAAAGCTAAAATCATGTTTTTCTCTTCATTTGATAGGAAATGTGTGAAAAACTAAAAAGAACAATTCTCAGAAATAATGACTAATGTAGAACAATATTTTAAATATACCTAAATAATTCTAGGAGAAAAAAGGTAAATTCTTTAGAAGCACTCCAATAGTGGTTTGAACATTGAAAGCCTCAGAAGTTTTACTCCCTTGAGCCTTTGAGAAATCTATAGCTGCTCTAGGTGTCTAAATCACATTTGCAAACTTCCCTTACCTTTAAGTCTGTTAATGAAAGTGAAAATCTGTTTCATTTCTAAATAATTTAGATGTGTTTGAAAATGTTACCTCTAGCTAAAGAAATTACTAGAGCTGCTTCATTGCAAAGATTTCTTCCTTAACTATTTCTTCATGGTGTCCTCAGGTTAACAAANAGGTGTCTAAATCACATTTGCAAACTTCCCTTACCTTTAAGTCTGTTAATGAAAGTGAAAATCTGTTTCATTTCTAAATAATTTAGATGTGTTTGAAAATGTTACCTCTAGCTAAAGAAATTACTGGAGCTGCTTCATTGCAAAGATTTCTTCCTTAAACTATTTCTTCATGGTGTCCTCAGGTAAACAAAAGAGCAGAGGGAAGCTGTAATCTCAAAGTTAAAAGGTGGATTTTCTTTTCCTTACCAGCTGGACACACACAAAAAAAAAAAAAACAACCCCAAAACTTTGACAATGGTTTTTTTGAAGTATATTGGCAGTTATTTTCTTCATTCACAGTAAAAAGAGAAAAGTACATTAAACTGTCACTTTCATTTTCAGTTATGTGATTCCGAGTGCACAACTCAGGCTTATAAAGATTTGCAGTTGCTGATAAGAATTAAAAGTGTGAAAGGTATGCTTGGCCTACAGTTACATAGCCTTTTATATTTCATATAAGACCGACAAGTATGCTGTATGTTCATTCAAGTATTTGATTGCTAGGCTGAAAAGCTGTTACTTTAATATGGAAGGTAAATGATAAGATTCAGGCTTTGACAGTGTACAGAGGAAAAGGATGAGTCAAAACAGCATTCTGCACAGCTCTCCAAACTAAATCAAACAGAAAAAAAGCTACATCTATGTTAATCCAAATACAAAGTAGACCAATAAACATATAACCACTGTAGACATAGCATTTATTTTAGGGTTAAGAATGCAGAAAAGGGAAGAAAAGAACAATAGCAGAGATTGGTGTTTATCATCCTTAGATATACATTGCTGGAGTTAAGCAAAACAAATGTGAGTAAAAGCTGTTCTTTTTTTTCTGGCAGGCATATTTCCTTTTCTGATTTCAGACAAGAAAATCTTGTACTATTTGAAACTGCAAATCTTACTCCTAAAATTCAATTCACCAGAGCCTAGAGGATTAAGTAGGACTGAATTGTGAACACCAAAAAAAACTCTGAAAAAAGATTAAAAATTAAAAAAGACAGAATGAATTGGTAGATGTTTAAAGCATAATTAAATTTATCCTTCTCTCCTTTTCCCAGAAAGTAAAAACAACCTCTGCCCAAGCATGGCAAAATCCCCTTTTTAGTGACTTAACCCTTTTGAATGTTAGAACTGATTTTATTTTCCACTGATATGCATGGCAAAACAGTTTTAAATGATAGATTACCACTGAACAAACTATTAGTGGGCCAATACATATGACGACATCCAGTGCTCAGCCCTTTCCCAGGCTGTGCTTCACACTGTTTGACTGAACACATGCTCACTGTTACCATGAAAGTCTTAATCTGGTATAATTTCCTACTTTCTGAAAGCCCTGTACCATTGGAAAGTAAACACAGTGTCATTCCTGCAGTTGAAAAGGTGGGGCAACAGAAAGAGGAGGGTTATGTGTATAGCTGCCCTGACTAGTTATAGAAAAGAAGAATCTGATGCTACAGAGGAAAGCTTGTTTCCCCAGATGATTCTTGTCTGGAGAAACCAAACTCATCAGAAATGTTGAGCCACTGGGAGAGAGTCAGTATTGGAAGACAACTTACTCAAATCTGGATGCACAACTGACAAGGCCATAGCTCTGTTTCAGAACATCAGGCAAGGGCTGAAGGAAAGATAAAAAGAAAAGTTTAAGATATGTAATTAAATCCTATATTCTTCAGTGCTTGTATTAATACATTGCCTTTTACTAGATTTGCCCTCCCAGTTTCCAAAGGTTTTGTTCATGCTTAAGACAAACATAACTACTACAGGTTTTCTGTGGTTTGGCCGCTTGTGTCTTTCAATGACAAATGGAATGGTGATGGGGAAATGTTCTTCAGTAATTAAGTTCTGACATACTTTCACACAGGCACATAGAGTAGAAAGGAGAAAATTAAATTTCCTCCATCTTCTGTCAGTGCTGCGGGATTTTTTGCACAAGAGGGCTATCATGAAAACCTTCCTCTGGACTGCAGTTATGCCATAGAATGTACAGCACAGGAACAGAGTCCTTGGTACAGAGGAACTGAGTCCTGGATAAAGACTGATGCCAAGTGCAAGGTCCTACACCTGGGTCAGAGCAATCCCAGGCACAGCTATAGGTTGGGCAAAGAGGAGATTGAGAGCAGCCCTGCAGAGAAGGACTTGGGGGTTGTGGTCGATGAGAAAATGAACATGAGTTGACAGTGTGCGCTTGCAGCCCAGAAAGCCAATCGTATCCTGGGCTGCATCAAAAGGAGTGTGACCAGTAGGTCGAAGGAGGTGATCCTGCCCTTCTACTCTGCTCTTGTGAGACCTCACCTGGAGTATTGTGTGCAGTTCTGGTGTCCTCAACATAAAAAGGACATGGAACTGTTGAAACAAGTCCAGAGGAGGGCCATGAGGGTGATCAGGGGACTGGAGCATCTCCCATACAAAGACAGGCTGGGAAAGTTGGGGCTGTTCATCCTGGGGAAGAGAAGACTGCGTGGAGACCTCTTAGCAGCCTTCCAGTATCTGAAGGGTGCCTATAGGGATGCTGGGGAGGGACTCTTCTTTAGGGACTGCAGTGACAGGACAAGGGGTAATGGATTCAAACTTAAACAGAAGAGGTTTAGATTGGATATAAGGAAGAAATTCTTTCCTGGTAGGAGGGTGAGATGCTGGAATGTGTTGCCCAGGGAGGTTGTGAGTGCTCCATCCCTGGCAGTGTTCAAGGCCAGATTGGACAAAGCCTTGGGTGACATGGTTTAGTGTGAGGTGTTCCTGCTAATGGCAGGGGGGTTAGAACTAGATGATCTTAAGGTCCCTTCCAACTCTAACTATTCTATGATTCTATGATCTGTTCATTGCATGATGCATTCTGTCAATAGATTCTTAAATGCAAAAGTTTCAAAGGTAACCAGTGAGTGACCAGGACCACAATGTGATGACTTCAATATTCTTTCAGCAGGTGATAAGCCTCTCCTTCAAAACCCTGGATCCTTTAAGGCCTCTATTTTCTTTCCTTTGAACTAGAAAACCAGAGAGACTCACTGTAAATCATTGTCTTAAGTTCGAGGGGATGTGAAAATTTTGCAGTGGGGTATGACTGGAGGAATTTTGCTGTTGCATTCTGATACAAAATATCGTGTCTACATTAGAAAATGAAGCTCAGGCAGGGTAAGTATCTTACCAAAGTAAGAAAACTGTTGATTAAATAGATTAATAGTGCCTTCCCTACTCCCTCAGCTTTAAACAATACATTATGTTTCTTTTATGGCTGAAGCAAAGCAATGAAATCATTACATATTGAAAAAGCAGAAGCCCGCAGTTCGTAATTGCTTATGACTGTAACAACCAGAAAAAAAAAATAAATCCCGATTGTACTTCTGATTCATTTTCATGATCCATTGGCCAGCTGGTATGAGAAGCATTATTAATGGAGCATGAGATTTCATGCAGTTTGGCCACCCAGCAGGTGATAGGCTTCACCTTATGCTGATTCTCTTTTTACTAGCTCCTACAGCCAGGAAAGTCAATGTGTTAAGGACACATTAAAAGTAAGATATGTATATATTATTCAGTCTTCTTTGGGTATCATTGACAACTATCATACTGCTTAGAATGACAGCTTTCAGCAGAGCGTTGCCCTGTGAAATAGAGTACTGAGTCACACACCGTGAAAGGAAAAATGAAAAATCAAAGGAGTTTTGTAACAGCTGTTATTCAGTGAGGGTTTAGATATTTTTAACAAAAGCAAACCAGGATTTTTTCTTTCTCATAAGAAGTCAGTACCGGAAACAAATTAGATTTCATCAAGTCAGTAACAGCATTGAAAACACACAGAAATATTTTTAAAGAACAGTCGCATATTTATATCAATGGGAATTCATGGGAATTTATTTGATATCACTGTACAACAGTTATAAAATAATGACCAAGATCCAAAATCTAGTTCAGCCCCCAAGACTCACTACTGCCCTCTGCATATCCTGGTCACTTAAAATGAAGGATGGACTGAAGAGTTTTGTTAAACTACGTATGAAAATTAACAAATGGTGTCAAAGTAATTCATACTGACTTTTGGCATTCATTTCCATTTTAACTTCCCAAACTTGAATTTTCAAAATGCTGCTGAATTACAATACTGAAACTGAAGTAAAAAAAAATGACAGGGAAATCACTGAGGTATGACCAGGCATCTGGGAGATGTGTGGCAACAGTTATAGCTCTCCAAGATTATATGTCAAATTACAAAGTCAAAAAGCCATCATTTTATACACTGTTCATTGCAAAGTGAAGAGAGGATGTTCATTACTTTGTAGAACTGGGTTTATTGGTTCAAAGAGGAATAAAAAGGTATAATTTGGTTATAATAAGAGGTAATAAACATACCTCTGGAATCAGCAACGAGTGTCACCTAGAGCAAGTTACATGGGAATGTGTCCAGGTGGGGTTTGAATGTCACCAGAGCCAAAATACAGCACTGTACCATCTACTGGGAAGAAAACTAACTCTTTCCCAGCTAAAACCAGGACAGCAGCCCTCCTCTGGATTCCTTGTTGTCTTCTTCAACCCTTGTAACACAAATATGTTTTCAGCAAGCACAGAAACTTCCTGAACTGTGTATGCTGGGCTGTGTTACGCTCCAAGAAATATCTGAGTGGTTAAAGTGCCCCAGGAGAATAAAGGTCTGTGATCATGAGGCTATTTTTAGCTGCCCATAGAAGGCCTCATCAATTTCCTCCTCCTGATCAGGTGCCCTGTAATAAACATCCACAACTGTATCCCTCATATTAGCCTGTCCCTTATTTCTCAGACATAGACTTTCAATTGGTTCATCTGTTCCTTCATAGAGGAACATTCCAGTTGCTCCTTCACATAAGGAGCAACTCCACCACCTAGCCTCTAACCTGTTCTAACTAAAAAGTACATAGCTGTCCATGACAACATTACAGTAATGTGAGCTATCCCATCATAGAAACAAAGCTAGTTTCTGGAAACTGGCTGGAATTCCTCTAACAATTTGTTTTCCTCTGTTCAGAGGTCTCGCTGATACCACCTGACAGAGGAGTAATGTTTCCTCAAGTGAGAAGTATTACAGTTTAAAATACCATGTATATTAGTACCAAACCTTTAGGATGATTGGGAATTCTTCTCTTCTGAGAGAGGATGTTTTTCATAATAACAAAAACAGTGTAAAGGAAAGAGACCTCCTGGGCTGAAAGGACTTTATCAGAAAGTTTCACCTCACTTGCTAGCAAGTGTTATTGTCTCCATCAGAGAGGATTGCTCCTTCTAAAGATAAATAGGGAAGTGCCTGAAAATAATGCTTACTAACATCTAGAATTCAAAAGGTAAAACTGTGAAGAAGGAGCAAGCTGAAGTGTGGGGGAGGTTCCCTTTGTTGAAAAAAAATGCATACTGCAAGAGATTGATGCAGTGTGTACAAGGTGGTCCAGAGGTTGTAGTACAGTAGAGTCCAGAATATGATTCACAAGTTGTTAATAAAAGACAGAAATAGTACTCCATCAGAGAAAATCATAACTTTCATGTTTTACAGGAAAACATTATACTGATCTTCTTAAAAATAATCTAGAAAAAAAAATAAATATATAAAGCCTGATGCTAATGCCATGAATGAAGGGAATAGAAGATTCTTGGTTTTGTGTCAAGATAATGAACAAATGTAAAGATTTCATCACAAACATGAATCAGATAAAGTCTAAAGTTTTGGGACCTTTCACTTTCTTCATGCAGGAAGGAATCTTGATAACCCTCTCCCCAGTTCAAGAGAAGATTGAATTAAATGAACTTTGAGTCTCACCTGTTAGGGCTGTTCTTCGTTTCTTATTCTAAGAACTAAAATCTCTTGGAGCTTTGACCTCCTAACAGCTTGGCTACAATAAAGGTCCACCAAGGCTACTGGTGAGTATAATGGTCAGGGGTTTTCTGCAGAAAGAAAAAAACCTTTAATTTTCTGCTGACATTAAATTCTTTTTATTACTTAGAAGTCACAGTTCTGAATCACTATCTAAGGAGGCAGTGCTGCACTGATATAAAATAATTAAAAGCTTGTGTAACATACAACTTGCACTAGCTATAAAACAAGAAGTATGGGGTGAATAAGACAAAAGTTATGGAAATGTGTTGCCATAGCAGGCAGTGATTTTGAAAAATTAACAGCCTAAATACCATAAAATTTCCTGTAGAAATTTTTAACAAATGAAAGAGGGGTTTCACAGGTAACAATGCAATTTCTGGACTTCTTTCATGTTAGAGGATAAGCATTATAAATAATTTTGAAGCTGTTTATTTCAATGTTTAGGAATATAACTATGTGGAGTAATGGCTGATCTCACAAACGGCTCCAGGTAACCTTTTGGTAAAGAATGATAAGCAGAGTGATAAGCAATTGTGATTGATGGTCTTAAAAGCAATGCCTTTTAGGCAAGATACAGAAAGATAAGCCAGAGGAAGTTGACAAAGAAAAAAAAGAAAAGAAAAAAGTCATTCATTTATGACCTTGATAACAGAGAATACGAACAAACTTTGCCAAAATTTGCAAAAAAAAAAAAAAAATTTGTTATTTATTTGTTTGTCAGGGATAGGTAGGATGATATTGTAGTAATCAAAGCAGGAGCTTAGCTTTATAGGCAACCTTCAAAGGAGCTGTCTTAGAGGCACTATGCAANTTGAAAAAAAAAAAAAAAAAAATTGTTATTTATTTGTTTGTCAGGGATAGGTAGGATGATATTGTAGTAATCAAAGCAGGAGCTTAGCTTTATAGGCAACCTTCAAAGGAGCTGTCTTAGAGGCACTATGCAAAACTGAAAGATTTAATATCTAGTATATTTGTGAATTAATGATGATATCCAAGTGGAACTGAGTGCCATTCAGGATGATGATGTCAACAAAAAATAAGAATGCTCTTGGTAGATAAGAACAGTTCAGGGAAACCTTTTGGATGAAGTGGAACGTGAGAAGACTAGCTCTGCAAAATTCTAAGTGTCCTCTGACTTTAATGGTGGAAGAGCAAATACAGATGAGATGGTTGTTAGAAAAACAAAATGCTCACTGGAAGACTATTGGAAAGGGAAGAATGCATGCTTTTGTCATGAAGAAAAATAACCAGAAAAGAACTGTCATTTAAGAAGATTTAGAGAGCAAACCAGAATTGTCAGGAGAGATTCAGGGAAAGTAAGAGGATGAGGTTAAAGAAGAAAATTAATTAATTGCAGGGAAGAACAGATTAGTAGAAGATGGCTGGATGAATCAAGCTGTGTGAGCATTGCAGCAAGAGATAAAGGAGGAAAAAAAACAAACTATGAAGTGAGTAAGAGGGTGACACAAAGACCCCTATTCAGCTTTGAAGTCTTCTGAAATTTTCTGTCTTGTGGTCTTTCAAATTGTGTGATGGGCAATGTTACCCATTATGTCACTTCCTACAGTACCAAAACATCCTTTGGTGACTCTGCCTGCATAGGTGACCAAACCCTTACTTTTAAGATCATTTTATTAGAGTAGCATTGCTTCTGAAGAGAAGTCAAAATGCTGGAGGGCAAACTCCAGATGCAGTGAGACTTTAGTTAGTCAGATACCTAGCCAAGGTTTACTTCATCTTTCAGTGAAGTCAAGAGAAAGTCCACTACTGATTAGAGTCGAATTGGATCAAAGGTGCATAAGATGACTCTGAGAGTTCTTTGTCCTCCATTCTTCTTAACAGGGAAGCAAAAATTCATTATTTTTCTTTGAAGGATATATTAAGGTTTGAACTTATTTTCATGTATTTTATAAAGAAAAAAAGCCCTGTAAGATGGTAGATGTTTTGTTTTTCTTTCATTTGCTTTGTCAGGGTTTTTTTCCTTCTTGTTTTCCACTAGATGAGAAAAGGCAGAAGGAAAACAATTTGGAAGAGTCTTCAGAAAAGAAATGCCCTTCTAAGAGAACATTTGCCTCTCTCCTTTATATTTCTCTTCCTCCAGTGAAGGGTCTACTGCCTGCTAGGAAGTTGGTTTCAATTATTGCAGTACTTTTCTTGCTTGTAAAGACCTAGGGATGTTATGACCTCCCTACCTTCCTTCTTGGGTCAAAGAAAATGAAAAAAGTCCTGTACTTTCTGCTATTAATTTTTCCTGAAACAATCTGCTTCTGTTGGTCGTTGGATATAAATGAGAGCAGCCTTTTCAAAAAACTAGTCTTAATCAGAAAATTAACACTTTGCAATGTCAGAACTTGTGGGCAGAAAATTTGCCATTTAGGTAAATACACTCCCTGATCAGTTGTAATGATCTCAAAAGCACATAAGCCAGACATTTATGTCAAAGAATAGTTGATTTAAATGCAGCTTTAGACAGTTAAAATTCAAAGGCTAATTGGTATGTGTGAAGAAATCACAGCTGGGCTACTAGACCTATGCGTATTTCTTAGGAAATAATGATCAAGAAAAATATCCAATATTTATCAAATAAAACTTATCTTTCAAGAACACACATTTTATATTTTTCAACATTTAAGTTAAGTCACAAAATATTTTTCTACTTCATAATAAATGAATGGTGTGTCAATTTTTTTTTAAAAAAAAGTACAAACAAAAATTCAAGTTTGGAAAATAATTTAAAAATTAAACATTTTTATTAACTAATCTCTCCATTTAAATTTTTCTTCAGCTACCACAAGGAAATGGTCTGTTTCAATTCCCAAAATGTTCAATGTCAGATCAATAATGGTTTTTCTTCAGCCTAAATTTCAAATCACACTCAAATCGAAAAATAATGTTCAATACTAAAAATTATTTTGAAATCATTACAACAGGATCCTTTTGGGCAATTGGTAAAAATGTCTTTTTTGTATTCAAAATGGGAAATTAATTTATACTATCCCTTTTACCTATAAATTTCAGTTTCCACAATCATAATTTTGTCAAAAAAACCCTGAACTCTAGATTTGGCTAAGTCAATAAGCCATAAGTTTGTCAGCTGATCAATTATATCTGTATTATTATTCCAGCTTTCTTTTTGTTCTAACATTCCAAGATGTATTAATATATTCCTTTAATTCATTATTGTAAAATGAATGTAAATGTAAAAAAAAATGATCTTGTACTTAAAAAATTGAAGAGAATCTTCTGAAAACACCTCCACTGCCAGCAGAGGATGAAGTAAAAATCAGAGTCATCTGAAAGAGAAATACTTTTTAGGAATTAGTGTGCATCATCAATCATTAATAATGTGAGACATAGGTAAACTTTAACACACAGGGAAGTGTCCTTCTTTACAGAAATCCAGGGGTGAGTTAAGTGACATTTTTTTAATTATTTGATAAATAGTCATCACAGAATAAGAAGGAACTTGCATCACCTTTTAGCATTACCTTACAATAACAAATTACAAATAAATTAACACCAGGGCAAACAATAGAGCACCACATTTCCACATTTGACATTTATGTAGAAAATGGTTATTTCAATAAGACGTCAATCAATATGAAATTATCCATCATTGGAAAATGAATTTAAGTAAGGAAGCTGAGAATTTCCTCAAACTGGTTAATACTTTCAAGTTTACAGTTGGGTATTTTTTCTTCAGGTTTTATTGTCACAAAATGAAAAAAACACAATGTGGAAAAATGTCTACCTATATTTCACTCTACAAAAAGCACATTTGCCCAGATCCACCATCCTAAGTTGTTCACTTCTTGTAGAGTAATGATATAAGGATTTAAAAATGCATAGGTGTTAAGCATTCAAGAAAGGTTGAAATGATACCTGTAAGTAAGATCTACCAAAAAAAGCCTTCCAGAAAGCTTTCTTACCTACAATCTGTTGTTGTTAACTCCAGACTGGAGGTAAGGAAACAGAGATGCAGTTAAAACCAATAAGCAATATCAGAAGATTATTGTAAAGTCCTGCAACATTACTGACAAAGTGATCTGTCAGCCTCATCCTATTTTTTCTTAGCTGGAAATTGAGCCACCTTCTTAAAACACCAAGAGCAATAACTGATGAAATAGTAGCCTGAGAATCAAATAAAAAATATTTTAATTCCACTGAAATTATACATCTAAACCTTTTCTCTGTGTGTGTTTGTTGGTTTTTTTTTAATAATTACTGTTGGTTTTGAATAAGTGAAAAGCACTTTCAAGAATCTGGACTACCTGGTTTTATTGGTTACTGAAAATGTTATATTTTTCTTCTTGTTTTAGGTTCTATGTGACCAAGTTAAAAATTTAGTTAAAAATTAAAAAGAGTATCAGGTGTATTCTTGGATTGTTCCTTTTCCTCAAGCCATGGTGATCAAGATTTATGTAAAATACTGTCTTGCAGTGAGTTTTTCCTCACAGCTTTTGCTTCATAAGAATGTCTTCTGGTATCCTGATTGGATTAATGGAAGTTTATTTATAAATAAATCAAAGTTGTGAATACTGACTATGCCTGTGGTAAAAAAACACAACTAACACATAGGGTGTTGGAAATTTTAAAGATGATAGGCTATTGAAACTGAAGTTTTTCACCTATTGTTTAACTGTCTAAGGGCCTAATGCTTCACTCTTATTGAAAGACAAAAGTCTAGAAGAAAAATACCAGGTAGTCACTTTGCTAGAATCACTTCTACTAGCTCAAAAAATTGAAAAAAATCACAAAGCTGTTAGATATGGGGCAAACCAGAATCTGTAGGTTGAACTAAGCATAATTACAGAAACACAGGAATCTCAAAATGCAAAAAATCTTAATTGAATAAATTATTTTTGAATGAGAATGAAATCTAGTGTGAAAAATGATTGGACCTTATGGAATCCCTGCTTGTCAGCAAGCACTATGTAACTTTATTACATTATTCAAATAATCTGAGAACAAGACAAGCTAACTTGTAATTTTCACATGAGTAAACATGTCAGAGTAAACTCCTTCAAGACTTTAGCTTGCACTAGTAACTTAGATTGAATCAACAAAGCTCTTTGTTTTCGCTGAATTTTTGTTGTAACTTGATTCCTCTGAACTAAAAAAAAAGGCAACATGAAACTTTTTGTATTAGTTATGCAAAAGACTTTTACTGAAGGCAGAGCTTCAACACTGTCTTAAATAAAATAAACTTTCTTGGGTCAACTGTTTCTTGACTTTTACTATGCTTCCAGCCTGTATCTATCTCCTTTTATTCAGAAAAAATAGTGTCATTTATTGCCACCCAAACAATCATAATCCTAAATTAAGC
Organism: Agapornis roseicollis; assembly: GCA_002631895.1. NCBI lineage: Eukaryota > Metazoa > Chordata > Aves > Psittaciformes > Psittacidae > Agapornis > Agapornis roseicollis. The sequence continues at coordinate 30,493 of NDXB01015341.1, read as the reverse complement.
ACTACAGCTTCGCAAAAATAACAGCTGAAATGAGCAAAAAATACTACTATAAAACATCTTTAGTTACGAGATGGTGCTTTACAAAGAGCAGGTTTTCAGCTCTGTCCCTTAGACAAATTTGAATTTGAAGAGAGCTCAAACAGAAGAGATTAGAAAGAAAAGGTAAAAGTAGGTTAAAATAGAAACAAACACAGTGCAATCTAGGAGTATATAGGACCAAGTAATTTCTTCTGTCCAAGAAAAGATTTTTTTCCTCTAATATATAAAAATTATTTTCAAGTGACAGTAAAGTCTTAAACCTTGGCAATACAGATAATAATGCCCTATACTTATTTAAAGAAATAGGATTCTTTCTCTAATCATCCTGATCTGAGACAACTGATAGTTGTAAACCCTTCTAATTACTTCCTAGAATAAGATTACTTTCACCTGACTGAGTAAACTGACATTTTAAATTCCTTTTAACAATACGACAGGATGTGTTCTGTTCAGTGCTGCATTTCTAATGTCCCAGTGTCTGGCGAAGCATATTGTGAATTTCATTCTAAATACCAAGGCAGGTGTTTAAATAGATATCCCAAGCTCCAAAGAAAACACAACCAAAGCCAGCATTTAACTTTCAATGAGGAAGGGAAGGCAAGGAAACATGTCAACTTGTGCAATCCTTAACACACAAGCTATTCAGACTTGCATCAAATTCATCTACTTGGTATGCAAACCTTTAGAATCACATTTTGCATGAAAATTCACACTTTGATTGCAGGGATCAGCTAAAAGAATGTGCTTAGACACAAATCCTGATGTTACTGGAGTGGTAAAAGTTAGAAGCCAGTAGAAAATAGAAGGACCAGACTTGATAACATGGTACAGTTGTTTACAGGTGGATATGGTATAGGTGACAAACACATAAAACTTTTCACATTTTCCTCGAGCAATGCAACTCAATCATAATAATTGAAGATGCTCTTAAAATTTAGAATTTGGTCTGGCTACTCAAATATGTAAAGATAATGACTTTTCCTATCAAAGTCTCAAAGAATTAATCTGATTGAAAAACTTGGAATCTAAAATAGAGAAAATACTTCAAGGATATCAGTTTGGCAAGGATGCATGTGACTAACTTTATACAGCTGAATCATCCCACCAAGTCAAAGGAACAATTTACTTTAGCAGCCTAACTTTTGAGATTAAAAAAGTTATTTGTACATATTTTATCCAACTCCCCTCCTATAAATCCTCATTCAGAATTTTATTTCAAAATCTTTTCTGGAAGAGATTTTATATGAACTCCAGCTTCTTCCAGTGGAACCCATTAGCTGCACATGATTTGACATCAGAGAAAAAATGAAAGAAAAAAATCTTTGCAGAAAAAATACTGTTTTCAGATGAGAATAAGCAACCCTGAGAATATTTCCTGTGGTGATATACGATGTATATGTTTAAAGAGTGTAAAATGAGTTGGAAGCACTGATCAGTAATCTGAGATTTAAGTGAAAAAAGAAAAAAAGTAACCAGATTTAAGAATTGAAGGTTAGTACAGCAGAAAGAGGTAAAAGGTTGGCTCTGTAGCAGTCACTATATGATTTGGCATGAGCTCTAATAGATGCAGGATTTCAGTCAAGAAGTTTGACTGTTGTTCAGAAGGTTTTCAGAATTAAATGTGATCTTAAAAAGATTAAACAATTATTACTTAAAAATGTACAATCAAGGCTACTAAACTAACTTTTACACAACAGGAAATACAATGAGGAATAACAAATAAGTTTGTTGGGGTGTTTTCATGAGACATTGAGTATATTTTTCCTCTCCAAGATTACTGCAGAAGAGATTTTTGACAGTTTGAGAGTCATGACTTGCATATTTTAAGACTAGTTTGTATTTTTTTAACTTAAATCTTAGCAATGTGTAGTGCTTGATCTTGTGATAATTATATCACTATAATAATTTCTGCTCTGGCAGTATAAATATGTATAATTTTTCTATATTTCTTTGAGAAATTCCCATTAAAAACTTTATTCATAGACAAATACAAATCAAAGATATTCTTGAAGGAAGTTTGTTATAAAATATTTATGACAATTTAAGGGTTGCTTAAGGGTCCTAATCTGCTGTATTACATGTAATTTAGACACAGAGATGGTCTCTCGCTCTAAAGAGACATTATTATGCGAGTTCATCAATGTCATCCTGGTTTTGAGAAGTTGTAATATGAAATAGATGAGGTTTTCCATGAAGAAAGAATCAGCTGATTTCCAGATTGATTATGGGCAAGCTGGGCTAATGAAATGGTTGCTGAAGGCAGTATCACAGATGCTGTGAGAGGAAAGAAGAGAAAAAGTGGTTTTATAGTGAGATGAGAACATACATACCTCTTTCATCACAAATAATTTGATTAATCAGAATTCTATTGCCAGCAGAGCCCCAAATCCCTGTCTCTTGATTAGTCTGTCAAAGACACTTGTAAACAGCGGCCTATGAAGATGTCACACCAGAGGGAAGGTCAGCATCAACACAAAGGCATCATGTCATTTGATAGCACATTCAGGAATCCGACATCTCTGTAAACAAGATATTTATATATTTGTAAAGAAGTTAACTATTGAATTGTTTAGCCAACCTGACCAAAACTTCAAAACATTATGAAGGTAAATGGATAACCAGGATATTGAAAACATTCTATATTATTTTAGACTCTTGGGATGTCTCCTTGATATGGACAACTGAAATTTTTCTGTGAGTTTTACCTGACATGCAAAATTTGTTTTGACTCAAAAGTAGTTTCCATGGAAAGTTTATGCCTTCTGGATTCTAATTTTAGTTTTAACTCAAAGAAATTAAAAAATGGAAAGAAAAAAGAGCTAAAAAAACCCAAAACAAACA
>NDXB01015341.1:0-27464 GCA_002631895.1 Agapornis roseicollis | reverse complement strand
AAAAAAAAAAAAAAAAAAAAAAAAAAACAAAAAAAAAAAAAAAAAAAAAGAAAGAAAGAAAGAAAGAAAGAAAGAAAGAAAGAAAGAAAAGGAAACTAGGATTTCTTGGAGTGAGATTTTGATTTTGTTTTTTGAGGGTTTGGGTTTTTTTTTTCAAATTTTAAATTAAAGGAAAAATGTTTTTCTTTGGCTTGTCACTTAAATCTTGCATCAAAATTACTTCTTTACAGTGCTATTTTTTGCTCAAAAAGGACTTTTTTAAGCACATTTTTGGCAAGAAGGAGTGGTATAAGTTCTCCTACCTAAATGAATGACTCCCATAATTTCGTTAATGATTAACACATGTATAACACATTCCACACACCCAGCTTTGTGCGTATAATTGATGTGTATGACAAATACTGTCCATATTCAGGCTTCCAGTTCACAATAGACCAGCAGTTCAGATGCATTTGGAAGGCCTTGGAACTAGTGTTACATACTGTACTGTTGACCTACTTGTGAAGAATAACACTGAAGAATCCAACCAAGCTGTAGCAGCCATTATTGCTCCAAGTGGCTTCAGGACATCAAGAAACCATGGACAAGCAGTCAAACTTCAAATTTTTTAGTATCTTTTAATAACCTAAACTACAAACAAACCTTGACACACAGTTGTCCTACATGCAATTATCCTGATATATACATAAAACCAGAGAAAACATGCATCAATTTATTTCAAAAAAGAACTTTAGTATGTGAAGCCTAATAATTTACAATGGAATACATACATATATTTTGCCCTGAAGCAGTGAAGGTTGTTATATGCATAGTTTATTTTGGAAAGCAAAAGCAACGAAATGAAGTTAAATAGAAGATAACATAGATATCCGACTCTCTCCCTTTAATAAGCACTAGATTTCCCACTATCACAAATATCAATCTATCTTAGACAAGTCATCAAGACTTTGTCTTCTATCACTATGGTTCATTAGGCTTTGTATTCTTAGCATTAGGAATATTATAGATGAGTTGCTCTGGTGTTTGGTAAAAAGAAGGGGCAGGTGGTTTGAACAGGATTCAGTACAGGAACATGATTACAAATGGAAAGGAGCAGGCTGCAACACTGGTATTTCAAGGAATACGTAATTGCAGTCACAATACATATCAAAGCGCATAAGAGATTTTCCAACTTTTTTTACTGGAGAAGGCACTTCTTGTATCACCCTCTAACCCATGGCAATGTTACAGGGTGCTAAAGTTCTTAAATAATAAAGCATTAACTGAGTATTCAAGAAATAATTGGGTGTCAAGTTGCTTCTTTAAAGTTTAGTGAATAAGGATCCAGTTTTCATTAATTCATAAATAAATTAATGGTTCTTGAAGTGCATAGACTACTTTCTTTACCCAGTGTAAAAGATGTCCTCCTCTGGTATCTCTTTGCTTGCTCTGTTTGCTGTATTTTCAGTGTCATGTAGTATACATCACAGCATGGTATCTTCAGACACCTACCCAGATGCTGTTTGAAACATGCCACCTTGATTTGTTGAAGACTAAAGACTGAAAAACAAAACACAGAAAAACAAGCAACTCCCCCGTGCACACATTCCAAAACTTCTGAATTTTCTCACTGAGATCTGAATGTATAATGTGCTTGCTCACTGTACAGAACACTTCTAAGTCTGTGTTCACTAGCATGCATTATTTCTTCTTATGAAGCCCATGCTGTGTTAAAAAGCTGCTTTGTGTGTAAAAAGGGCAGTAATTGATAACATAATTGTATATAAGAACACAATTTTATTATCTTTAACAAGTAATTGAATGGAAAGTAATGATAATGGCACACTGGCAACTATGTATACAAAAAAAAAAAAGGGAATCTTTCAGTGGCAAAGAGAAATCTATTACTATACTGCATTATCCAATAGGCTTAAATAATAAAGCTGTTATGACATGAAGTTTATGTTCAATTTTAAATACTTTATTTTTTTATTTCAATACTTTTAAATTTAATAAATAATACTAATTTTTAATAAAATGCTAGTTTTAATACTTTACTTAAAATATCATATTCATTTAGTATGAGTATACTTACTCTTTTCTCCATGCTACTTTGAAAAATATTCTATAATACTCTGCCATACATCAGTTTCAAAGATTTGGGAGGGTATCTTAATTTATAGCCTGAAGTTACACAAACTCAATCATATTTGTACAGCTGTCAGGAAACAATTTTCTTGTCCTTTAGAAATTTTTTAATTAGCAAAAATTTTCCTATCTAAAATGAAGCCAGAAAAAGTAAAAATGCTTCCTCCCTCCCCCTAATAATGAGAGCTGACTAATCCTTCACTCCATACCCAGTTTAGTTTCATATATTGTGTTTTGCTTAGCCAACAACAAAAAGACCCACCCCACTGACTGTTTTAAAATAAATTGTATTAGTTTGGTAATTTTCTTTTTAACTATTAATTGACTATTGCTAACTAATATATTAACTATTAATTAACTTTTAATTAAGATATTTTGATAGAAAAAAGCAGTTAAAATATTAACTCTATTAGTGTTAGCTCTATTTACTAGATCCCCAAATATGCACAGAGAGCTGCCATGGAAAACTGATTTCTCCTTAGTAAGGAGAGGCTTGCATCTCTGAACATGCTTAAAGGCAGTTTTTGAGCTTAAGAAATATCACACACACACTAAATATACAAGGATTCCCCAGAAAACGAATTAAAAGGAAAATCAGAAGATTGGTAAATTCTTGTCTGATTTTTAAAAATCTCTTTTGTACAAGTTTTTGCACCCCAACTCATATTTATATCCTTGGTTTATAATTCTAAAAATATACATTCTGTGATAGATGGGAGAAATTATACTATATACTCAGTACATGACTAGCAAACACTAATCATGGTAATAGTAATAAGTTTTGAATAAACAGTTCCTTAAGTGTGTTTTAGACAAACAAAACCATATTATTTTTTTAAAAAATGTGGACCTCTGCAGATAGCTGTTTGCATGTTTACCCCATGTTCATTATTTACATTTGGTACATTAAAAAATTACTTATTTATTAAAGAAATTAATGAAAACAAACCTTATGGCAACATAGGAACACACCAGAATGAAACAGAAACTGTCAGAATAAAGCAAATTTGCCCTAAAGCCATATTAATCTGAGGCATAGCACAAGGCCTGCTGCTTGTGCTAAAATGTGAACAGCTGCAGTGTTGTGGGTTTGGGATATTTTTAATCTCTAAATGCAACAACCATCAGTCAGATGAGAAATTACATTTGAGTAAATGAGTGTAGCTCTCCTTTGGGGTAAAGGGAAATGTGTCAGAGTTATCACAGAGAGGCTGGCATAGTGTCTGGGCTGAATTAATCTGTCACGGGTGTCTTTAATATCTCAGGAACAGTAGTGTACACAGACTGCATGCTTATTCTGACACTGAGCAATTTCCCAGAAGACCTTGCTTTGGTCTCTAGTACCACAGTTTTAGGCAGCTTGATGCAGACTGAGTTTCAGCAGTAGTCTATTCTCCCTAGGATTTACATTGCCCTTCAAGCAAACAATAGTGTTTGTCTTTGGGGGGAGTTGCACATGGATGGACTTCTTTTCTTTTTTCCTTTTTTTCAGTACAATTATGAATGGCACTGTGGGTAAAAACAGTGATAATACATAGTTTGAGGCTAATCTGTGACATGTAGTGTATCATCAAATTCTTTTTTCACGCTTACTACATCCCTAAATTAAAAGGAGAGCAAATTCATTTTAATCTCCTAAACAGCTTGGCAGAAGGTATATAAACTTAAAGACAAGACAAATAATTTACAACTTATAAAAAAGAAGGGACTCTTGAAAAGTCTGAGAGGGTAGTTTTGAAAGAATGGAACTTGCACTCAAGGAAATGCAGCAACCACTGGTAAGTTAGTCCCTGCATCAATTCTGACTACAGGTCTGAGGGATAAAAGATCATTGCATTGCCATGAAGGACCCTATGGCTGCACTAGTTTTTTAGTTTAGCAGGAGAGAATTAATTTTACAATACATGCCCTTCGGAGTTGTACTGTAGAGGAATTTCTTTTTTACTCAGAGCCTCCTTTTTAAAAGCCCTCCAACTGTTTGGTTTTGTGTGCTATAAAACATCCAGTTTCAAGCTAACGGGCAACAAAGTGGAGCTTAGGGCTCAAGCACTGGGGAAGAGGACAAAAGTCCTGTCATTACTTCTCAGATGGAGAAGAAGAGCAGAGCAGTAACAGGAAAGCAAGTTTTGAGGCAGGATCACACCAGGGCTCTGGTTTAGAAGGGGCTAACAAAAGGGTGGCTGCTCCTTTTTAGTCTTCCCAGCAGGGCCATACCAGTGCCTGAAGAGTTGTGACTGGCAATATGGTAAGATCAGGTCTGAATGAATCTGTATATTTTATACCAAGAGAATTGTTAATGGTACAGTGTGGTTCAAGATGAATGAATTGTGATTAGAACAGAGGCATCTCTTATTCTGCTGAGTTCTTACACTTAAGCTAAGTATTACTCAGACTCATTTTTCTAAACAAAATGGTAAGCTTGCAAAATAAGATTTGCAATAGAAAAGTCAGCAAAACCTATGCTGAAACAGTAAAATGACACCACCATAGGAAAGGCATTTATTCTTTGTTACCTATTTGATCATCTGTGAGGGCCTGTAACCTAGAGGTTTCTTTACTAAAGTGGCCTCAGCTCTCTGGTGGACTTCGCTTCAGAGAACAGAAGAGAATTCACTGTATTAAGAGCACATACACTAAGTACCTAAGCTTATTCTCAAAGCAACTTTTTGGTAGCAACTGGACAATATTGTTACTGAAGTGTTATAACAAAAATACATATTGAAAATTGAGGAACAACAACTCTCACTCAAAAGTTTTAATATTTGAAATGAACATAATTTATTTCTGCAAGCAGAATTGCAGACTCAGTAGTGAGAAATAACTATGGTTACTGGAAAATTATGCCCTCTTACTTAAAGAGTATATAAATTATATCCTAACAAAATGTGGAAAATTTGAGGAAAAAAAATGTTACTGGTGGCTTAGTTACTGCTACACATAATTTGGGATTTTTATTGCTTCTTCCCATACTTTAACCCAGGCTTTCAAGAAAGGTGGTTTGATTTGGTTTGGTTTCTTAATTTTCTGTACTGTTACAGCTGATGTAGCTATAATTTTAAGTTTTCATCTTTATTTGTTCCAAAGCAAATTTTTAAAAAGGATGTGCATGACAACTAAGCTCAGAAATGCTACTGCTTAATTTGTCTGGCTTATCTTTTCAGAATAATTTCTTTGAATGTGTTTTATGTTACTTCCAACATCTGGCTTCATGAGTTTTGATCTTGGGAGCTGGGAGTGCTTCTGGGTACTCTTTTAACTCAAGAATAGATAATTGTCTCTAAGAGAGAAGGGCTCCAAATGGAAAGAAATGGGAAGCGGGTAGGATTTGAATATGTTCATGGGGGAGTTCTGATTTGCAGCTGACCAAAATATGCAAGCAGATGGAGCTGTGTTATCACTGCTTCAGCTTCCTGGACAACTTGTGTCACAGTCCTTTGGCCACAAAATCCAATGGTTGCAGCTGAGAAATACTGAAAGTCTCCTGACAAGATAGAAGGTAGCTCAACATAGTCAAAGGCATGCTACATTTTCGCAGATGGCGGTCTGATGATCCATGACCATTTGAAGAAAATCCCTTCATGTAGGCACGTACAGTCCATTTGATTGTTCAGAACTGTACTTCCCCACCCCTAAACAGCAACAATGACAAAACCCAGAAAAATCCAAAAACTATTAATGGCAAAAGCTGCTGCTGCTGAACTGGCAAGGCAGTGCACTGCTGAAGTTCTGACTGATGTGTCAGAAAACAGAAGGTGTATATTACACTCCCACTAACCAGGGCAACGTGGTGAGAATTAAAGTTTGAACAAGTTCCTCTAAAGTGGTCTGATATCAGCATTCTAGTCTAAGGGAGACACACCATTTAAGGGCGAACATGGAGAACTCATCCTCCTCTTCTTTCCCTAAGCTAGTATGTGACTGAGAGGAGTCATTTCAGCATAGTTTCATAGGTTCTGTTCCTTTACGTCTCTTCTACTGACATTAAGAGGTTACGTTAGGTTGGAGAAGACCTTTAAGATCAAGTCCAACTGTAAACCTAGCACTGCCAAGTCCACCACTAAGCCATGTATGTACCCAAGTGCCACATCTACACCTTCAGGGATGGTAACTCAACCACTTCCCTAGGCAACTTGTTTCAGTGCTTGACAAACCCTTTTCATTAAGAAATTTTTCCTAATATCCAATCTAAACCTACATTCAATAATGTAAAACCACAGTCCTGCAGCATGCTTTCATAGCATCTAGTATAATGCTTCTGAAGTTTACAAAAGCCTTTATTCACCACAAAAATAGAAATAGATGATAATAATAAAGACCAACTGCCACAGTGTAGTGCTGAAGCCTCATTCAAACACAAGTGTATAAATCTGGCTATAAGTAAACCATTGTGTTGTCCGTCTGCTGAACTAACCTGACTATTTTGCTGCTGGGGGGACTCAGTTACAAAAAGTGCAAAGTACTCCATTACTCCATCTGGCCTTCATCCTAAGAGTAAACCCATTCACTCCAAAGTATATTTTGAAGCTTGATCTATTCCATACATCTTAGGATAATGCATTTTTGGAGCACTGCATATTTTTACTAAACTGCATGTTTTTCACTAAACTGCATGTTTTTCACTAACATGCAAATATCTTTTGGACTTTTAATATCTGATTCTGAACTAATTTTGGATGCTGTACTAGGCAACAAAATAATCAGATGATCAGACCTGTCATTTGGATTCATTTATCTAATATATTTTCCTCTCATCTGCTTCCTTTCTTTTTATCCCTATCGTGAGTTATGCTCCCTCCTGATATTTTTTCACATTGCCATACCTCATGTGCAGTAGAAAACAGTCACTGATTTCAGGTAATGCAAAAATCAATAAGTAAATGACAAGTATGGCATTTTTATGCTAATGTCTATTAGTTTACATGTTACTGTACACTTACAGAATATGGTGGTGGGTTTTCCATTAACCCCCTGGTAATATCAAACAATTCAGTATAATCTAGACAGTATTGCTTCTAAAACTTATAAAGAATGGTTGATCTTGCACAAAACCCCTAATAAGGTGTCGACTTTTAAATCATCCTGTTGTGGTTAGAGTAACATTTGCCAAAAATCAGTGCTGTTTAAGGAAATCTTATTACAGGGGACTTAAAGCCACTTAATGTTTACAGTTAAGATAAATGCATGATAAACAATCAAAGCTTTATGAAAATAAAGGCCAGGAAACTAAATACTCTGTAGATTGTAGTCCCATAAAATAGGGCATATAGGTTTGCATAATAATAGAGATGGCTTATAAATTTGAACGTAATATTAGTTCTGTCTCTTCCTCTCCTTTTACTAGAGAAATAAATGCTATTATAGTTGACTTAAACAGAAATTGTTAAATAGTTTAGAGTGATGTGTTTATTGTGGTTTTTTTTTTTTCTTTTAATCAAAATTAAAGGCTGAAATGTTAATATTTTTTTTTAAAAAAGGATCAGGAGGATTAAATATTCTGAAAAAAAACCCTGAAAATCTTGGACTCTTCAGAATACCAAAATGGCCTAATTTTTTCCAGGATACATGGGCCAAGTTGTTTCCCCACGTGCTTAAGTGTATTCCCATTGGAGAAGGCTACCCAAGGCACCAGGAAGATTTGCTTGCAGAGGATATTGCCTTTCACTTAAGCCACACATCCCAGCTCAAGGCATGGATACTGGCTTGCTCAACACCACAGCTCCAGCCTGGGGATCTTAGACCTCACTGTCTCCAAGACTATTGCCAAGCCCTCAAATCTGAATCAACTACCAAAGCCCAGGTACTCTCTGATTGTCCTCACAACTAACCAAAGGCCAAAACAGGTTTCATTGATTTCCCTTTGGTGAAATCTTGAACAAATCAAAATGTTTGCTTGAAGTCTACTGATATTGCCAAACTGATTTTGTTGTTGTTTTCTTCTTTTTTTCTGCTCTAAAATGCTTTTAATTAGAAACAATTTTATCATCTGTGTGCTTCCTATGCATGCATGATTATTAGAATCTATATATCCATTAAACCTAACTAGTTTGAGAAGGTCAAACTGCTGAATAGCACTGCTTGCTCTCTCAGTATTGCTGTATCTATATGATATATGCAGATACCTTTTCCTAATTCAGGAGCATGGAAAAGCCATGCTGTCAGAAAATAGTGAGAGACCATCATATTTTTAAACAAATAACATGCTAAAGTCTTTCTTGCCTTGTTTTTCAGTTGCTCTTTCATTTTCTCCTTCCAGTCATGATGACTAGAAACATGCTTTAACAAGTTAGGGGAAAAGATGGCTCTTGAATAATTGGCATCATAATCATAGAACTCCAGGAGCTGGAGCTTGAGGACAGAATTCACCTCACCTATCATCATCAGTTGAAAGTTAGGCAAACAGTTGAACTTCTCAGCAGGGTTCTCTCCATAGACAGGAAAAAAAAAAAAAAAAAAAAACAGGTGAGGTTGCTTAGCAACTCCAATTTTCTTCAACTATCTTAGACAGCTATCTTAAAAAGGGATGAATCTTCCTCTGGAGACCCCTTTCTTCTTCCAATGATTGTAGATGAAATAGCTTAAAGTGGCTGTCTAAATTCTGGACCGGTAAAATAAGTGAAATTAATTCTATCTCAAGATCCAATTAGCACAATTACAGAATTTGGTTGTGCTCCAAGGGCTGTAGTAGAAGGAAACTTGAGTATTACCATGCAGAAGGTAAAGAAGTTTATCTAAATAACTAAGTAAACAGAATAAGGATTTGCCAAACTGATGGAGAACAGCAATGACATGTGCTGTGAATATTATGCATTTATGCATTGGTTTACATCCATAAGCAGAGAACAACATTGGAGAGGTCTAGAAATATTCTAAACTGATAGACTAAGATCCCTGTTAATAGAAATATTTACGCATGTATATTTATCCCAAGGTAGAAAGAACTAAAGTTGACTTATTCAGTTTTGGGATCATTTTTGTCATATGAAGGGGCAAAGCATCATATGACAGATTTTTGTTTCATTTTTAAAAAAGCTGCTTCTTCCACAATTTTCTTTATCCTAAATCAGCTTCATCTTCAATGTCAGAGGAAAATACCTCTCCTCCCACAACTTCTTTTGAGTAACTCTTCATTACTGTCACATATCACACACTGTAAGCAAAGAATTTAGGCATCAAGCTTATGAAGCAATGACAGCTGAAGTGTTAGCAGTTCATCATGATAAATTTTTGAATGCACATGCAAAGCTCATATGACTCTAGCTATGGAGTTAAGGGTGGAAATATGTGAAGCTGAAGTACTTTCTAGCTATTCCTTAGCAAGTCAGAAATATCACAGTATTTAATCTCTAGAAAATAAAGGGTGGGTTTTTAAAAATCATTATTCTTACTTATAGTCTAAAATTCCACTCAAACGAAATATCTTTTTTTTTAAAAAAAATAATTTTATGTGTAATATTTGCAAATTAGTTTTAATAAGATATATAGCTCTACAAATCCTTGTATCCCTTCTGAGCCACAAAGACTGCAGTCATTGCCTTGAAACAGCTGGGTAGGTAGGTAGATATTTTTTGTGTGTGCATACACATGAATGAGGGTGGAGGCAGTTTCATATAAATGTACCTGAGATAAGAGCTTTGCTGTGGGCAATGAGAGTGATGTTTCTGTAACAAGAAAGCGAAGGTGGGTTATGTCTGCCCATGGGAGTGGCATAGTTTTTAAAAGCAATTGTTTATATAGTTATTTTCTCTAGAAGATACTTAAATGCCATTGTAGATCTGGCCTTCCATTCTGTAAGGAGTGTATGTGGAGGTCCACCATGTGCTGGAATGTATGCTCTGTTGGGCTGGTCAGGAGTCTTTTATATTTTTAATAATATTAAAAAGTCCTAATTATTTAATGTTTGGAAGTAAGGATGATGATGTTTTGCATAGGAAGTGGATTTAGGGCATCCAAATCAAATTATTGCCTTAATTTCATTTCTTGTTTGAAAAGAATATTTAAGTTCATATTTCACCCCTGCAGCTGAAGCTAATTTATTCACAAGTACATCTTATAAAACTTTATTGCTATTGCAATTAATGAGGTAATTACTGTAAGGAGGTCAGAAATTTTCCATTCAAAGTGATTTTTCAAATTTCTGAGAAATAAGAAGTCCTATCCCCAAGTAAAACAGTTTCAAAATATTTTGCAGACTGAAATGCAGAAAACCATTTTGATTGGGTCAATCAAAACAATGCATTTAAATAATCTTGAAAGGTTTCAATTCATGCAGGAATCATATGCTCACAATTTTCTTCGCAAGGAACTGATAAATAAACAAGAAGTAACAAATATTTGTCAATAGTTTCAGTAAATCTGTATATGCAAGAAAAAAATTGCATTAAAGATTGTGATCAGGTCTAATTATCAAAGCAAAAATTGTCCACATAAGACTTCAAAATAAAGTGCTAAAGTCAGTTTATAAGGGTTACAACATGAAACTCAGGCTAGCACTCACACTTTCCTGTACATTACTTTACTTTCTCTTTATATGTTAGTATCTTCCATCTAATACTTGTTTTTTCTACTTAAGAACACTCTACTTTTGTGTGTATGTAGTAAATAATGCTTCTATGAATGTTTTGTTAAACATTGAAAATTAGAACATTTTAATGTTACATAGTTACATTAGTTACTATGTACTTTCAAAATCTTCACCAGCTTCAAAGTGATAAAATCCTAAGAAAATAGTAAAGCCTTGCTGCTGTGAAATCTAGCCTGACATTTTAAAACTTCAGATCAGCAACACCTAAGCCAGACTTATTTTATTTTAATATTTCAAAACTGTATCTGCAGACCAAAGAAAGAAAGTAGGATAAAATTGATCAATAACACCATGTCCTGGATTCAGCAGTGCATTTCTTTTTCTCCTTCTTAGTAGCTGGTGCAGTGCTGTGGTTTTGACTTTCAGCCGGGGAACAGCGCTGATAACACTGATGTTTTTAGTTGCTGCTCAATAATGTTAGCCTGAACAAGAACTTTCTGAGTCTCATGCTCTGCCAGGGAGGAGGGGAAGCCAGAAGGAAGCAGAAACTAGCCAAAGAGGTATTCCATTCCACAGCATGTCATGCCCAGTATATAAACTGGGGGCAGTTACCTGGAAGGGTGAGATCACTGCTCAGTCAGGATGGGTATCAATCAGCAGGTGGTGAGAGGTTGTATTCTCTTCCCTTGTTATTTTCCTTATCATTATTATTATCGGTGGTAGCAGCAGTGATTTGTGTTATACCTTAGTTACTAGACTGCTCTTAACTCAACCTGTGGGAGTTACATTCTTTTGATTCTCCTCCCCATCCCTCTGGGAGCTGGGGGGGGGAGGGGGAAAAGGTGGGGAGTGAAAGACAGACTGCTTGATTCTGATTTATGGCTGGGCTTAAACCATGACATACTGATGTATGGGTAACAAATAAAATAATTCAAAATAAACTAATAAATTTGAAACTGCTAGGGATTTATAAAAATATTTTTCTACCTATCTAACCCATGAAATCATGTTAATTACTTTGATTCTTTATTGAGATAAACAAACTTTCTAGTAGGATTGTGTTGAAGGTATGCATATACGTAAATATGCATATGCATGTTTGTGTGTGTTTATGCAAATAACTGAAATAATTCTGTGCCAGCTATCTAAAAAAGAAATCACTGGCTTTTTACCAAGCTGGGAAAAATTCAAATTTAGGGATTTAATTGACTTTAAGATGCTGTAAACAGAGTATAGAAATTAAGCTATGAAACTGATTATTGCATATATTCTTAGCTAAAACTTTTACTACTGTATTTCTCAAACCAGAAACACAAATAAGCTTGGAGACATGTTAGCCTTATCCACTGATCTGTGTGGCACAGGTTTGGCTTATATATGTGCTTTACCTTTGCTTTGTTTTAAAAAGCTCGAAGTTTAACAATGTCTAATTGTTCTTACCATCTTAGAGTCTTGTTACATGTTATTCACCCCCCTCCCAAATATATATGTTTTACTGGGAGCTTGGAGCATATACATAATGTGATTCTCCTTTAGACATCTCAGAGTGGCTGTTCTTTGCATTATTGTACCAAAGGGAGAGGTTCAAATGTGGGAAATTAGAAGATTTCTTCTTCTCTCTTGTATGCCCTATCTTTTGTATAAGAAAAGGGGCAGCCAAAATCTAGTGTTTACCAGGTCTGATTTAGTAACACTCTGACAGTCTTTCAAAGTCATGTAGTTCATCAGTCTTTAACAAATGAATTATTTAAAGTCTTTTACAGAAAGAGAGAAGAAAGCTTGGAAAAAAGCTGGAAAAGGAGCTAATTTCATTCTTTTAAACCATTGACTAAGTGAAAATACAGATGTGTTTAGAACTAGTCTTTGAAATAGTGGTAATTATTTGATCCAGTTTCTTTATGTTTCAGAATCCTAAAGGCTCCAGAAAATGTACAGAGCTGAAGTTGCACAACTGTTAGCTTTGTTCTTGTGACTTGTGGGAAGCTTTCTTTACCTGCTTCTTGATTGTTCTATTCTGTTCATCTGTTCTTTTTATTCTAGGATCACATAGACTCTCCTATTTGAGAAAGATTAAATACATATTTAATATCTATTATAATGGAAAAAACTCATATAAGTGTCATATGAAAGGGAAGTTACTATTACCAAACCCCAGACCAATTTTCCCTTACAGATCCTAGGACATGTGTGGGAATATATATTTGTGAGAATTCAGGCTTGCCTTGCCTCATTAAAAGCATGGGAAGAGCTTGCATGAGATTTCAGAATCTCACTGGCAGGTTTCCAGACATCATCTGCTGACTGTATAGAGGTAGAAAAAAAATGGAAATAAAAATAGATTTCTTCTGAAGTTTTATTGGCATTTAGTTTTGCCTAAACAAGTTAAGTGTAAACATGTCAGGGAAAAGAGATGCTCGGAAACAGTGACTGAACTCAGAATGATTTAACATGGCAACCAGCCCAACTCTGTGCACCTCTGAGTGATCTTAGCCTCTGTGAAATAAGGAAATGTTCAGAATTTTAAGAAATATTGAGTATGCAATCACTGCTTCCATGAACACCAGCAGATAAATCTTTAGGAAGGTAAAAAAAGGAAGATGAACAGAGGTCAAAAAAGAAGAGACCTGATTCCAAAAAAGACTTCATAAAACTGAAATACAGTCTGTCTTGCACTAAAAGCAATTCACCTTACCCTTTTCTGCTTTTCCCACTTTCTTACCCACTTTTCTGCTTTTTCCATATTTCTTTCCACTGCCCACTCTTTTTCAGAAGGAGCATTTTGCTTTCTTCCCCTATATGGAGTAGTAGCCTTCTCTGTGTTAAAGCACAGCCTCAGATTTCCACCTATCTCTCCCTACTTGCTGTTACGCCTATGCTTTTTCCATTTTTGGCCTACTTTTTATGTGTATTCCATTTACGGTGTGTATTGCAAAACTTTATACCCCCATCATGCAACACTGTTTGCATCAGAAATCCCTCTTACTTGTGAATGTGTAGTACACAATTTCAATATTTCCCCTGTAGTAGTAACCATGCCATATTTACAATATCATGAAAAATATATGTGAGAGAGCAGGCATCATGCTGTCTAATATAAATAATGTTGCCTGGTTTACTACAAACTTGTAGATGGCATCAACAGAAATGGAGCCATTGCTATTTATCTGTGTCTTCTGATGGTATTGAACAGAGCTATGCCTGCCTTTAAAGTAGAGGCCAGTCCTCCTGCTGACACTGAATATATGTTTTCTAAAGCTTAAGGAAGCATTGTGCAGTTTCAAGGATCTCTCTGTACCTGGATGGTCTCCTAATACAGATTAGAGTAGCCACAATGTTCCCGAAGAGCAGCCAGAACGGTGAAAAAAAGCCAATATAGTGCAAAGCGTAGAGCCATTACTCATGCCTTTTTATCATCCAGCCATCTTCCTATTAACAATGTATCTTTTAGGATCCTCAAGGTTTAAGGTTGCACTGAGACCATAAGGCATCAGAGAGATACACTTATCTGTAACTTTTCACTCTCCCCTATGATGACTGAGACAAAGTTTATACTAAATATTTTCTCCAGCAGTTCCACTGCTAAAGTGGACCTCCTATACAATGAAAGTTATTAAACCTTTGCTTTATACATTTTAGCTAAGGTATATTAATTGATATTGTTCTGGGTATGTATTTTGGTTTTTGATTTTCAAAGTATTGGACCAAATTCTGCAATCTGTTACACACATGCAAGTATTGTTTTAATGGATGTGTAGCAATCTTAGAGAAGACTTACTTCATTCATAGCCCAATTTAACTGCCACTAAAATCAATGGAAAGGCTCTGACTGATGTCTACATGAATTGCATCAATCCCTTAATCATTTCAAATGGGATTTAATGGTGAAATGGTTCTCATTAGAAACAGTGTACTGCAAATATGAGCCTGCTGAGCTCATCAACAGTACTTTTAAAGTAATAATGAGAGCACAAAAGGAATAATTTACTTGCGTGTCTCAGCTGGCTATTTGCGGAAAATATTCTTTTTGTTATAGTAAAGTTTCTCCACCAGAATAAATATATTCCTCTGCTCAGCCCAATTACTGAACCCTACTGGCCATAATGGTATTTCATAATTAGAAATTAGCCTCATACTCCATCTTTTTAAGAGGAAATTTCGGTACTAAATTAATTATGCTACAAGCCCAGAGATCTACACTCTGCAGCATTTCATTTTTCAGTTATTCTACTGGTGCCCACAACAGACATATCATGAAAGCTATCTTCAGGGTTTGTTGGTACAGAAGATGATTACAATATACCAATTCCTCGAAGTCTTATTGCAAATGTTGATCTTATGCCAGTGGTTGAAATAATCATTTTTACTTGGAAACCCACAAAAATGCTCAAATAGCAGATCCAAATCCAGAACTTACAATATTCCAGTTTTCTTATTCTAATAGGTAACGTCTTAAGCTTCAGTTGAAGATGCTAGTTCAAGCAAACCACAATATTCTGTAATATTAAAAATCTGATGACATAGAAGGAAGGGTTACTTGTATCCAAACAGGCTGCACTAGGAAACAGGAAATTCAATGCTGTTGCCAGCAAAACCCTATATTTCTGTGAAAGATGTGAACATTGTTAGCTACAATTCCTGAAACATCCTTTGCAACTTTGTATTATGTCCATTTTCAGGTATAGTGACAAGCCCATCATTATCAATAGCTGTGACACTAGTGTTGTAAACCTACTGAGTACAGGGGGCAATCTCCCACACCTTTCATTCTTTCTACTTAAAATAATTTGTCACTGTGGCGCTACAGAATAGTTTTGCATTCTTCAATGACTATTTACACATAATAGCACTGTACTGCTAATGTAGATAATCAGGGTAAGTTTTTTCTCCACATAATTAATCGGTTATAGGCATGCCTTTACCCTTATTATTAAGACTGAAAACATTCCAAACTGAGCTGGTAGCATGAGTCTCTGTATTTAAGCCTTAGTTAATAAGAGGGTCCTTAACAAAGCCCTCCTCTCTGAACCCTCCCACTGCATTCACTTGCAAACCATTGTATAACTGTCTAAGCCGTAGTCCTGCCCCCCCGCCAGCCCCAAACGTTCTCATGTTGAGCACTGCGGCTCTATCGGCAGCAACATTTCTCTCTGTAAGGGACGTTTCTGATTAAGCAGAGGCACTGAATAGAAACCAATCAGATAGAGAGTTCCTTTGGCTTCAGCTCCCTGCCTGCCTGACTTAAAAGCAATGCTGGGAGAGAGGGAGCGCTAGTTAGATGCAAGTGTATATAGCGTTGGAAATACTGTAACAGGCAGAAGGGAGGAAGCAGGTAAAGAAGCAGCATTGAATGGACAGAGCTAGGCTCATGCTGACAGACACGGTGAGTAGATTAACTTTCTTTGGCACTGAAATTACTCACAGCAGAAGAGCAGATTCTTTCATAAAAAGTGTCTAAAATATTAAAGGTGCCTTACAGATACTTTTTAGGGG
The DNA here is from genome assembly GCA_002631895.1 of Agapornis roseicollis. NCBI lineage: Eukaryota > Metazoa > Chordata > Aves > Psittaciformes > Psittacidae > Agapornis > Agapornis roseicollis. The sequence continues at coordinate 11,326 of NDXB01015341.1, read as the reverse complement.
GGAAGGGTGGGGAGCAGGGTGAGCAGAGCACTTTGGGGAGATATCAGTCCAGAAAGAAAATAATTGCACTAAATGGCTGAAATCTAAACTTCTGTTGCTGTATATGACAACTCCTGTCTTATATACAGCTAGAAAGCTAACAATGTGTATGTGATTCAGCAATGCCATTAGACATTATTCAGGTTTTACTGCAATGTAGTCTTAACCATGTAGCCTAACTTTTGTGCAGTATGCTTTTTCACATGTCCAGATAGAAGCTACCTTTCTTTTCTTTCTTTCTTTCTTTCACATTTGTTTGTATCAAAAATATCTAATCAAAACAAACCCAATTAAAAAGGGTGGAAAAGGAGGAAGTCTTTACTACTAATAAGAATGAAGTACTTGTGCTTTGTTTAGTTTTTCTTTAGTGGGAGTAGAAAAATTGATATATTTTTAATATGTGTTAGAGGGGGAAGTGGCAGCTCAGGGTTCAGAAGGATTAAGAGCTGAGGGAGATGTCCCTTTGGATATTCATAGCAGTAAGTCAAAGTCAACAGGCTTTAATGTGTAAGGCTGTTTTCCAGAAGTGCTACCAAACAAATAACCTTATCATCAGCCTAATATGTATAATCAGAGACTAGAACAGAAAGGCAGAAAGCATAAAAGGTAGAACTGACTACTTGATTGTGAAGAGCAGAAACTAATTGCCCAAAGAATGACATTTTGCTTTTTCTTCTCCCATGCAAGAAGCGTTTGGTCTCATCCAAGCAAATTCACTGTATGAGCTTCAAAGAAAGAATGATGCTTATGAACTACAAATAAATTGATGTCCCTTGCAGTTGTGTGGCAACATGCATACAGTAGCCACTCACCTTCTTGCAGATCTAAGTAGTAGGTCAGAAAAATAGAATGCATTTTCTTACTATAATTTCAATTTTCCATAAACAAATATACAAGTCTATCAGTCTTGCTCTGATTAAAAGCAGCAACAAACTCATATATCACTTAAATCACGCCAGGTTTGTGCTTCATTGCTGATTACTATAATAGTTTGTCATGCTAAGGTCAAATATGGATAAAAAGGCAAGTATTTGTACTTTCAGTACTTTCACTAATGGAATCAAAAGCTTTGTTTAATAAAAAAATATCAGCATTAATGGAATTGCCAATATCTTTAAAAATCATTGGTTGCAATGTAATTTTCCACATCTAAAATGCTCATTTCTATTAAAAAATGAGAATAGACTAAATAAATATTTAGAATGTTTGTGTTGTGTTTTTTCCCATGATTATTAAGAACTCCATAGAAGAACTTTTTAACTTTAAAAAGGGCACGATGTTATTTAAATGTCAATTTTACAGGAATTACATTGTCTTGTCATTTTTTCGTCATGATGTAATAGTATAAATTCAAGACAGAATTAAATATGTTTAGACTTACTGTGATTATCCATTAGTAAAAGTATGAAACTTTACAAGGTTTCTTTCTTTAAGATAAACAGTATTCATTTTAAATGTAGAAATGTAACTGTGTCAGTGCTACATACTAAACTTATACCTAAAATAGTTGTAAAGTCTTAAACTTGATGGAGTGATTTCAACAATAAAAGACTTCATATGTTTATTTGAGCGAACAAACTATTTAATTTCAGAGGCTGTTTTACAGCCATTATTATGAAAAATTATGTTGTCTAAGTAACCAGTACATCTCACTTAAGCACAAAAAAGCAGACTGGAAATGCATTTGGAGAGAAAATGTGGAGAGAGCCAGCTCTGCCATATGCTTTGTACAGGTCCATGGTAAAATTTTCAGGCTTTCAGGCATTTTCATGCTTGTCTGCAGAATTGACCACTGCAAAAAGGCTGACCTTGTCCTACCTTTTGAACAGCAGCCCATTCTCAAGGTCCTTTTTCTCCCCGCAACTGGCTGCTGCTCCACAAAGATCACCATCCTCTCATCATCAGATCAGCCAATGAGTATAATTTAACTGCATGACTAATCTACAAAATAAAATGTAAAAACCTAAGTCCATCAGTTTAAATGTTATCTCCCATAATGCTGCAGAAAGAACTGTACAAATTAATTCTGAAATTTGCTTCTGCTCTGGCATTAGAACATAATTCCTGAAGCTGCACAACACAGGCTGCATGGAATCTACTAGCAGAAGCTTTCAGAAGTAGAGCTAGAAAGTAATAGGGCTGATAGTTTCCTCTGAGGATTAATTTGTTCAGGAGATAAAGCAAGGTAGACCGATGTCTCCTGCTGGATGTCCAATCCTGATGATAACAGGATACGAGGTAACAAATGATACTTCAGAATTTTAATTTTTTTATGTAGTAACACACACACACAATATTGCACTTATTTTCAGATATTCTCCTTTTCTTCATTTCCCCCTCCTTTTCCCAATTAAAAAAGCTGCTCTGGAAATACAGCAAGACCTTACTGAAAACTAAAACTCAGTAACGCCTACTTTTTAAAAAGTCTCCCAATTCCTGCACAAATCTTGTACTAAGAAGAAAGTTGGGCTGTATAGTCCTGGATACAAGGCAATATAAATATATATAATTACATATTTTTCTTTCATGCAGTCAGTGCTATTTAACTGCAGAAGGCAACTGGAGCAAAAACCTTGGAAAAAATGCATCTACCACTGATATCAGAATGCCTTCTGAATTTCTAAGGCTTGCAGCAGGTGTTACATGCAAATGCTATCTGCAGAAGCACTGATATTTGAACATGAATAGGGATATCTGAGTGAGAGCTAACTGCATTCTTCATGTGAGTGAGTTTATGAAAAGTCATTTGTAGATATAAATCAAAAATTTTGTTAAAAGAGGGTGGGAGGAGAAGAAAAATAAAGCAAAGGGAAATGAACAAAAAGAATCTTTGTAAAATCAGTCAAGTGTAATTTTAATAACTTTCTCCTTTTGCCTTTTAAACAAACAGGAAATTGCTGAATGGCAAAAAGCAAGTTACTGTCCTGACTTTCAGCGACTGATCGTGATAAAAAAACACCCCAGTGGCTGAGGTCTACTTGCTAAGCATGACTGAACAGAAGAGACATGTCGTGATCAGATCATACTATGTGTTTACAGTGCAAAATCCTAGTGAAACTGGGCTTTGGTTACTTCAAGGAAAATGCTGTCAATGACTTCAGGGAAAAGGAAAAATATTGATGTATACTACAGCTTACAGAAAGACTATGTTTTAGAAATAAATATTTTTTAATGCATAGTATGTAGTGTAATTATCAAAAAGATAGGAAGTGAAGTATGTTATTTATAATCATCATTCTGCAATGTCTGAAAGGTTACAAAAGGAGATGGGTGGCATAGTCTCCATCCCATAAACAGAAATTACTACATAGAGTTGAATGGACTTGGTTTCAGCCATGGTGTATCTCAGTGTTAGAGCCAGGAGTAGACCAGGGCTTCCACTCTCCCAGTCCTCCAATTTCTTCATCCGAATGCATCAATGTTCATAAAGATAAATGTACCTCAAAACACCCATGAATGTTTCTCTGGAAATATATTTCTGTAACTGCAAAATAGGACATCTCAAGGGATGGGCAGTATACTTTTTGCCAGTTAAATGTAAATTTCTAGGTTTAAATTTTACACATTTTAGTAGTAAGAGTAATAGTAGCATCAAGACAACATCACATTAGATTCAGTTTTCCCTGTCTTATACAATGCTGCTTTCATATTAGAATCTCCTGATATGAAAGTGCTAATGTCAGAGAGGTTTATGTATGTACAAATATTCTAGGTGCTAAATGGTGTTCAGGTTCCTTCATCTTCACAAAACCTATTCAAGGGCAATTCAAGGGTTATTACCACCAGCTTCTTGGATCTTCTGCCTGGAAGAATGCTGCAGTGTAGGGCCATCCATGCCATTGCTTAGAGACTCGAGTTTCCAAAAAACACTGAAAGCATTTTCTCATTGTACATAAGTATGTTGAGAAAGAGCTCCTAAACTAGTTGTCTGAATTGAAAATATGCTCTTTATAAATGATACCCAAGAAAAGATTCTGTGAAATAAAGAAAATTGTGGTTAATGCTTTTATGTTCGAGGATGGAAACAGCAGGCCTTTCTGTCACTGGAAACAAGCTTACACAACTGTCTTAAGGAGATTATCTCAATTTGTATATTTTAATAGTTCAATTTAAGGCAACTGATAATGTATGTAAGGCTATCTAGCAATGTATACAGACATCAATAGGTTTAGCTATTCCTTTCAGAAAATGATGATCAATTACATTGATAATCTGTGGTGCAGAAATCAACATTTATATTTTGGCACTTCTTAAAAAAGAATTCAATAACATATAAAGTTGTATAAGAGTGTTCAGTAAAGGAAATTTAAAAAGTATAATGATCTAATACATTCAGTTCAAGGTCTTACCTTGAGCTTACTCAAGACCTCAAATAGTTGTTCTTTATTTCCTCTGCATTCTATAGTTCAGTATTTACTCCTAAGGAAATGATGAAGAGGTAAAGTGAAAAAGGTGTGAGCTGGCGGTAAGGCTGAAGTTAGTCCCTTTACTTCTGTTTTGAAAGAAAAAATAGGTATAGTAGAAATGAAAATTAACATTTAAAAATCCAGCAGTTATAGATTATACATGATTAGAAGGTATCAGTAAACTGCTCATATCTGAATTTAATAAATCAAAATAGCACCACTTCATGAACAAAATTATTCATATCCATACATGTACATACATTCATGAATATACATATATATACATATCTATAGACATAAACTCAAGCATAAATCATGCAAATTATAAGAAGAATGATAAAATAGTTTAAAAAGGAATAGATTAAAATAGGTTTGCTTAAGTTTGCAGTGCTACTTTTTAGCTGAATTTGTTTGCCTGCTTACTTTGTTGTTTATCACAGTGTTTTTACATTATTTCCATTGTTCTTTATCATAATACTTTACACTTACGCATTCAAATTTGAAGTTCTTACTATTGTAAAGAAGTTCTTTCTTCTGACTTTTAAGGTATAGGTGCTGGTTGTGGGAAATTATTTTGCCTGTGTAGTAACAGAAAGAAAATAATCAGGTAAACATAGTAATTTAAAAAATAAATTCTTGCAATTATTTATATTATTTGTCAGGAGAGCTGTTTACGATTGTGCCACATTCTGGAACCCTTATTCAGAATGACTAATAATTTGCAATAAGACTAGTCCCACTGAAGCTAGTGAAATTGCTTTTGCGCATTTTCCTTAGCCAGAGTAAAAACTACTGCTGAATCTGTGTTTTCATAATGATTCTGTCTGACGAAAATATATATTTTCCTCAGAGTAAAAAGAAAAATACTGTGTTACAAAAAACTCTTCCTATTTCCTGCAAGATTTGCAATAATCCCTACATTTTCTTCCCAAATGTAAAAGGAAATTTCACCTTTGATGAGAATTCAGACTTGTTGGCAACTGGAAATATAAAAATTAACGTAGATTCTTAATTCCTTGTTGTTATCTTCATCCCATGAATTACCAGCAATTGAGCCAGATCTTGCTTTTAAAGTTTTTAAATTTGTGCGATACACGCCTTCTGTCCAAATCAGGGTGCATTTCTGAATTTATTTCTGTATTTGTATCTTTTCTAGGAGTAAGATACTAAATGAAACCTGTTGCGTCCTAAAGAAAAATCATTAGTCTTTTCATTTTCCTTCATGCATCTAGATAGAATTTCTCTATCAATGATGCTGAAGATACTGTTCGCTGTTTAGTAGTGGTAGCATTAGTAGCATCATTAAGGCTGAGAACCCACATATCACTTCAAGTAAGGGGTCTGTAATGTTTTAATAGCATTTGTCACATTTTAACAAAATACATTTTCTGGTACTGCCTGCTCTTCCAGTCACAGTCCTACTGAAAAATCCTCATTCCTCATGATGGCAAACCATCCCTACAGCAAAGTACAAGACTTTAAAACCAGAAAAGTATGCCATATATTTAATGTACGTCCAACTGCTTTTTAAGGCAATTAAACAAAAAAAAAAAAAAAAAAATTCTCCAAANCACAGTCCTACTGAAAAATCCTCATTCCTCATGATGGCAAACCATCCCTACAGCAAAGTACAAGACTTTAAAACCAGAAAAGTATGCCATATATTTAATGTACGTCCAACTGCTTTTTAAGGCAATTAAACAAAAAAAAAAAAAAATAAATAAATTCTCCAAAAAATGTAGCACAGCTGTGTTCAGCTGCAAGTGGACAAAAAATCCTACTGGTTGAGAACTTTTCCCTGAAACTTTCATTCAGGAAAGGAGAAAATAGCACTAGCAAAGTAAAAAGGAGAGTAAATTAGGAACTAGCTACTCTCACCACAGATTAATTTTTTGGGTTTTTTTTTAAAGTAAAATATTGTCTGACATAGATCTGAAAAGGTTGAATCTCTTAGATAATGGCTTAGGAAAGTACCTAGGGTTGCACATTTAGAAACATAACTGCTGGCACTGCTAGAAGAAAAGATTTAGCACTCCTGACAATGGTACTCATTCTAATTATTTATTTTCCATTTTAATTTGCACTCATTCAATTCACATTTAAATTTATATCAAATTTGTCAAACAGCCCCATACAATATGAACCCACAAAGAATAATCTTCTCAAATATAGAAAGGTCCTCTATGCTTTTAATGTCTATAACACGTTGAGATTCTAGCTCGTAATACTTCCCCAAAACTGAAAGCCTACAGGAAGAATAGATTAATTTTTAAAACTACTTTAAGCATTATGTTTACTAAGCATCTGTTTGATTAAACAGTGAACTGTGCTGCTATATACAGACATAGGATCACAGTTTACTTTTGATTACTCAAGAGAGAGATACTCAGTAATGCCAAGTAATATATAAATGAGGATTTCAAAGATAGCCTACATCTGAAAATTCCCTAACGATTGCATATGAAAGAGACTAGACAGTTCTTGTGTAGTTTGAGTCCAGACTTATGTGTGTATCACACTGAGAGTGTTCAAAACAACTAAAATGTGTCTTAAGAATTAACCAACACAGGATTAAAGTTCTTGGCTTCATGACATAAAGAGAATCTGAACTTCTATTAAAAAAAAAAGAAAAGTAACTACTTTTTAACTGGCAGAAAATTTCATAAACTCAATATAACTATTTAAGTGATATCAATATAACTATTTAAGTGATATTTTTCTGAAAGTGCAGAATTTTGAAGCATGTGCTATGCATGTCACTGGGAGCTTTCTGAAGACCTATACATAGGGGTCCAAAGCAATACAAAGCCAGGGCAGAAACATACATTGAGTAACCTGGTGTAATTTTTAAAGGACATGCCTAAAGCCACTAGAGGAAACTCTCACAATCTGGTACAAAGAATCATTAGTTCTCTGGAGAAGAAAAGAAGGAAAGGCAGGCTTCCTTTCCAAAGCTTTCAGAATGGATTCACAAAGCTGAAGCAGCATAAACATTTGTGTAAACCAGAATAAGATTCTGGATTACGTGATTTATTTTTAAACACAGTACTATGGGCAGCTAGAATACAAACAGGACCAAAATGCATGTTCTAGTGTTTTTCTGTCCTTTCTGTGCAAATAGCATCAGAATCATTAATTTGTACAGACTGACAACTGAAATCCTAGAAAACATGCTTTTAAGGAACATAAATAGAGGGACATTGCTTTAGAATTGAAAAAAAAAAAAAAATGAGTCACATTAATTTTCTGCTTCTTACACCTCAAGTTGATTAGCACTAATTAGGTTTCATACCAGTCAGCCTGTGAGTTTAGTAGGCAATAAAAAAAATCCTGAAATTTCATTTCTTGTGGTGAAAACAAAAACATGTATATATGAATACATGTATGTGGATCTGTATAGATCTTAATATCATTTTAGAGGCAGAGGGGAGAGAAGGAGATCTAGAGATATCTATTTGAATATACCTCTATCTCTACATCTATATAATGCTATCAATACATATATATACTATTTGTTATGTGCACATTATCAGTGTCATGGAAGGATTTTAAGTTCCCCAGTGTACATGCTTTTGCCAATATGAAATAAATAAGATGCTTATGTACTCCAAGCTGAGGAGAACTCTAAAGGCCATTTCAAGTTTCTTTTCTTTAATGGCAGACCCAGACTGGTCAATAATGGAGCAAAACACAGCAAGGCAGCTGCTCTGTCTGCACCATCAATCCAGAATCATAGAATGGTTTGGGTCAGAAGGGACCTTTAAAGATAATCTAGTTCAATCTGTCTGCCATTGGCAGGGACATTTTTGACTAGATGAGGTTGCTCAAACCCACATCCAATTTGACAATATTTTATTCACTGGTATCACCAGGTCGTTCTCTGCAAGGATGCTCACAATCCCATCATCCCTCGGTCTGTAGTTATAGTGGGGATTGTCCTGACGCAGGTGCAGTAACTTACACTTAGCCCTGTTGAACTTCCTGAGATTCATACAGGCCCACTCCTCAAGCCTGTCAAGGTCCTTTTAGGTGACATCCCTTCCCTCAGGTGTATCAGCTGCACCACACAGCTTGGTGTCAACTGTAAATTTGCTGAGAGTGCACTCAATCCTACTGTCTATATAATTTAGATATTAAATAGTACTTTTCCCAGTTCAGACTCTCAAGGTACACCACTCATTACTGGTTTCCACTCGGAGATTGAGCCACTGACTCACCTATCCATTCATGCAGTTCCTTATCCACCTAACAGTCAAACCATCAAACCCATATGTCTCCAATTTAGTAGCAAAAATACTGTGGAGAAAATGCAAAGGCACTAAAGAAGATATATCTCTAGGTAGATAACTCTAGGTAGATATCTCTAGGTAGATAACATCTCTAGGTCTTAGTGCGCTGATACAGTCAGTCCATTGTAGAAGGCCATTAGACTATCAGACAAGATTTGCCCTTGATGAAGCCATGCTGGCTGTCCCTAATCTGTCCCTAACCATGTCCCTGCCTTCTATCTATTTTGACGTTTTCCAGGATGATCTGTTCAATGATCGAATCATGCACAGAGGTGAACCTGACTGGCTGGCAGTTCCCCAGGCCCATTAAGTTTATTCTTTCAAGATTTCCAGTAAACAATTTTCACCTTATTTAATAACTTTGCATTGAGGGAAGAACTCCCTGAAAGAGGAACTGATGACTAAATCACCTTAATACAATTATATGGCATGATTGATTACTTTCAGTGAAGCACCTGTGTTTAATATCCATACACTTTCTACCTGATTACATGCATTGACAAAATTCCTACTTTCAGAAAATTAAAGCAACTATTTCAAAATGAGGTTTACATCTTGTCTCACTGTTTCTCACTCCAAAAGGCAAAGATTCAGGAAACATGTAATCTTGTTGCTACAGTGCAGTTTTCAGTATATCTTCACCCTTACTGTATTGTTATCTGAACAATCACCCCCAAGGTAAACCAATTAGTACCTTTTATAACTTTTATATAAATGTCCCTCTACAATACAAATATAAAGCTGACTTCTTCCTCCTACTTTACTTAATTGTTCCTGAATTTTAGCTTTATCCAGATAACTGATAGGTTGAGTGATGTTGGGCATGCCCATTTTCAACAGAAATTTCCATCCCAGTGGCAACTACCAGTTATCTGAAGGACAAGGGAAATATACATGTTCTCTCTTTTTTCCAGGTAGTCTGCAGTGGTTAATTCTAAGGCACACTGAATGAAGTGTGAGGTTTTCATCTCCTATTTTTTAAAAAAAGAGAATTGTAGATATTAATACTTAAATAAAAAGTAGTCATAGTAGAAAACAACAACTTCCACTTACATTTTCTCAAATGCACGTGACAAACAGCTATCCTATTCAAAAGATGAAAACCTGTTATTTGCCCTGGAATATAATGGTGTTCATCTTTGGAATCAGGATGCATTGTAAATTTTTTCCTAAAGAAATGAAATGTTACCATATGGTATGTTAAACTGTTGTGTCTGAGAATTGATGTATCTTAATACTTTACTAGCCATGTTCATTAATGTTGGGAATAGATGTAAAAACTTGCAGTTCATCTCATTAAGAATTCAATAAGAAGTACATGTCAGTGTTCATTACAATTATTGTCCACAGTTTTATGAAATTATATGTGAAAGAAATCTAAACATAATCAGTGAAAACCCCTGATATTTAAATGCATAAACATACATATGCTTTACTTATGTATATGTATGTATTTAAAGGCATAAATAAGTGTAGTTAGAAAGCTGGAACTTACTAGTGACATTCAAGTGTATTATAATTTCATATTGTGCATCTGCTAGGGAGCAGGAATACCTCAAGTTCCCAGTAGAATCTAAATTTACATTATGTCAGTTAATAAAATTATTATCTGCCAGAACAGCAGGGGTATAATAACATTTTAGCATTTATCTCTGTAGCCCTCTCTGGGGTCTGGCCTTACTTGATTTCTGGAGCAAGTGGCTTTCCTGTGTCCTTCCTGTGGTTTGAGCTGGAGGACTATTGAGTTTTGCAGAATCAGACAGACTTGCCAGTTTGAAGATAGCACAGTGAAGCAGACAGTGTGGTCCTCAATTTGAGGGAAAGGGGGAGGACACCCTCCATGACACTGTGAGGTATCAATGAAAAAGTTATTTCCCTTTGCTCTGGAGACCAAACTGGTTTAGCAAATGGAGAAGAAGATCCTTCCCTTCACTTGAAGTCTCACTGACCTCTTCTCTTATGACTGACCTCTTCTTTTATGACCAGGTGACCCACCTGGTGGATGTGGGAAGGGTTGTGGATGTTGTCTATTTGGATTTCGGCAAGGCCTTTGACACTGTCTCCCATAGCATACTCCTGGAAAAGCTAGCGGCTTACGGCTTGGACAGGAGCACTCTTTGCTGGGTCAGGAACTGGCTGGATGGCCAGTCCCAGAGAGTGATGGTGAATGGTGTTGCATCCAACTGGAGGCCGGTCACCAGTGGTGTCCCTCAGGGGTCTGTGCTGGGACCGGTTTTGTTCAATATTTTTATTGATGACATGGATGAGGGTATTGAGTCCTTCATCAGCAAGTTTGCAGATGACACTAAGCTGGGAGCTCGTGTTGGTCATTTGGAAGGAAGGAGGGCTCTGCAGAGAGACCTGGATAGGTTGGAGAGATGGGCAGAGGCCAACAAGATGAAATTTAATAAGTCTAAGTGCCGAGTCCTGCATTTTGGCCACAAAAACCCTCTGCACTGTTACAAGCTTGGGACAGTGTGGTTGGACAGTGTACAGGCAGAAAGGGACATGGGGGTATTGGTGGACTGCCAGCTGAACATGAGCCGGCAGTGTACCCTGGTGGCCAAGAAGGCCAATGGCATTCTGGCCTGT
>NDXB01015339.1:0-64104 GCA_002631895.1 Agapornis roseicollis | reverse complement strand
CCGTCCCGCCCCATGCCCCCGCCCCCCCGGCGCTGTTTTAACTCTGGAGCCAAACGACGCCGTTAGCAACGACCACGCGTTGGGAACCGACATCGTTTTCAGCCCACAAACGAACGTTCTTAGTCCCAAAATGACCGGCTTTAGCTCCAAAACGGCCGTTTTCAGCAAAAAACGAACAGTTTTGGCTCACAAACAGCCATTTTTAGCCCCAAATGCCCCGTGTTAGCAGTTTTCAGCCCACAAATAGCCAGTTTTAGCCTCAAAATGGCCAGTTTGTCTGTTTTCACCCCCCAGCCACCAGTTTTGTGCCGTTCCTTCACTCATTGCCTTCCCATTCGGTCCATAGCATTCCTGCAGTTTGGTGACTTCACAGGAGACACAGCACCAGCCGTTGGGCCCCATATGGCAGACAGAGATGCAGCCACCCAAGTAGGCATTGCAGTGTGTGGCCTGGAAGATGGCACAGCGCAACAGGGCACAAGCAGGTGCCAGCTCCGGGTGGTAGCTGCAGTCCAGCACTCATTAGGCATAAGGTGAGCCTGAGCCCATGGAAAAGGTGGTGCCCAGGATGCAGGTGCCACCGCTGTCCACGTTATAGAGGCCTAGGGGGTAATGGGGGGCAATGGAATCAGTGGGGGACCAAGATGACCGCTGGGTCTGTGGGTAACAGCCCCATAGGGAATAGAGATCCATAACCATGGCCGCCAGCCCCATACAACTCAATATCCAAGTCCTTGACCCCATAACCACCAACCCCAACCCATGACCACCTACCCTATGGTATCCATTACTCCCCTAACCATAACCACCATAACCACCCCCCATGATGGTCCTCACCTCGTAACCATAAACCCCTGCCTCATGTGCCTCAATACGCAAGTCCTTAACCCCATAACCATCAACCCCATAATGTCCACCACCCCTAACCTTGACAATGAGCCCCATAACTCCAACCCCACGATGTCCATCACCCCATAACCATAAGCCCCATCTCCATATAGACTCAATATCCACATCCTTCACCCCCCCATAACCACCACCTACATGATGTCCATCACCCCCCTAACTATGCCCGTGAGCCCCATAATTCCTATCCCATTGTCTCCATTACCCCCAGTCCCATATACCTCAATACTCAAGTCCTTAACCCCATAACCATGAACCTCACTCCATAACGATCAACTCCATAATGTCCACCACCTCCCAACCCTGACCATGAGCCCCGTAACTCCAACCCCATGATGTTCATAATCCCCTAACCATAACCCCCAGTGCCGTACCCAAGTCTTTCGCCCCACAGCCACCAACCCCATGGTGTCCACCAGCCCCAGACAACCCACACTCACCGGGCCCCCTCTTGTCCCAAATGCAGATCATGATGACCATGCTGAGCCCCGTGCCCTTGTAGTGGTACACCATGGTGGCCAGCAGCTTGGTGGTGGTGGCCACCAAGGCATGCTGCCAGTGCCACAGGCATTACACACAGCACTGCTGTGCCAGCACCTGCTGACAGAAGGTGCAGTTGGTGATGCCGCCCACCACCTGTTCTCTCATCTCCAGCACCTTCTGCACTGACTGCAACGCCACCGAAGAGCCAGCCATGGCACAGGAGTCTACCACATGCACCACACCGTGGTGCAGCTGCAGGGGAATGGGGACAGCGGGGTCAGATGGGGGAATATGGGGGTCAGGAATCCCTACATGGGGGGTCTAGGGGGGGATTAGGAAGGATATGGGGGTCTGGAGTCCCTAAATAGGGGTCTGTGATGGTCTGGGAACCCTTTATGGGGGTCTATGGGGAAATATGGGAGCATATGGGGATCTGGAGTCCCTACGTGAGATTCTATTGTGGTCTGGAGACCATTTATGGGGTTCTACAGGGGGATATGGGAGGGATATAGGGTGCCTATGGGGGGATATGGAGATCTGGAGTCCCTAAATAGGGTTCTATTACATCTAATCAGGGAATATGGGGTATTTATGGGGGATATGGAGGGATTTGGGGGTCTGAAGACCCATTATGGGGTCTGTGGGGATCTATGGGAGGATTAGAGGAGATATGGGAGTCTATGGGGGTCTGGAACCCCTACATGGGAGTCTGCAGACCCATTATAGGGTTCTATGGGGAGATATGGAAGGATACGGGGTGTCTATAGGGGTCTATGGGGAGGTTACTGGGTAACAAGGGGTGCTTATGGGTGTCTATGGAGGCTTATGGGGAGATATGGGGAACTATGGGGTGTCTATAGTGGGTTATGGAGGTCTACTGGGTCTCTATGTGTCCCAGCCCCCCACCCCAATGGCTTTCTATAGGTCTCAGCTTCCCCCAAATAGCTCCTTATGGACCCCTATGTGGTCTCTATTTGCATACCCTCCCCCCATTTTGTCCCTATAGAGTGTCTATGGGGTCTCTATGGGTCCCAGCACCCCCAAAGTCTCACTATGGGTCCCTATGCGTCTCTATGGCTACCCTAGTGTCCGTACCTTGAAGGCCAGGGTGGTGGTGCTGTGAAGGAGGCGGATACCGGGCCGTGGCAGTAGCGGCGGCAGCTTCCGGAGGAGGAAGCGGCGATGCCAGGGGGGAGCCCCGGCCGGGTCCCGGGGCGCTGTGAGCCCAGAGAGGTAGGAACGGGAAGGGAGCGGGGCCCTGGCCCGCACCACGCCCGCCAGCGCCATCTTGGAACGCAAAATGGCGCAGGCGCGGTGCTGCCGTTACCACGGCAACGTGGCCGCCATGATGGGTTAGGGCATGACTCGGTGTGTAAATTGGGGCTGGGCTAAATATGGAGGTGGTGACGGGGCTTAGCGGAAGGGGGGGCCTTTATGGACATGAGGGGCGGGGCTTAGATAAGGGAAGCCACATTTGGAGATACAGGCGGGGCTTAGGAGAACGGGGGGAATTATGGAGATGAGGGTCGGGCCCTAGTGGAAGAGATGCCACATATGGAGATGGAGGCGGGGCTTACAGGAAGGGTGCCACTTATGGAGAAAAGGGGTGGGGCTTAGTTGAAGGGGGTTATATATGGATATGAGGGAAGGGGTTTAGGAAAATGAATACCATATGTGGAAATAAGGGTGGGGCTTGGGCAAAGGGGGCGCGTCCTATGGCCAGGGGTTGTGTGGGCCGTGGAGGTTTGGGTAGAAATCCACCAGATTCGGGGTCCTTTCGCCTACACTGGAGCCGGAAGGTGTGCTCCCCCCGCCATAGGTGCTGCCCAGGTGCCACAGGGGCGTGCTGCGGGGCAGGGGGGGCTCCCGCGGTGCTGAGCGGCTGTGAGGGGGAAGCGGTTAGAATGGGGGTAGAGTGGGGTTATTATGGGATATAATAGGGTTATAGTGGGGTACAATGGGGTACATTAAGGGTTATATTGGGGTATAATAGGTCTGTGCTGTTGTTACCTGACCACCTGGGAGCTGAGCTGCCGCCTAGGCTGTGGGGTCACTGCAGGTGCAGGCAGGGTTAGGGATCAGGGTAACCCCCCGGTAAGGGGATGCTGGGGGGGGCCTTACCTGTGTGTGCTGGGGATGTGACTCCCACGGGCCGAGGAGTGCTGCTCCTGTATGGGGCACAGGGAGGTGATGAGTAGCAATGAGGTGCCCCATAGCCTCCCACAGACTCCCATAGGGAGGGGGTCACCTGCTGCCTCCTCGCCAGCCAGGGGAGAGCTGTGGGAAGAGGAAAGGGGTTAATCCACAAGGGAAGGGGATAGGGGGGTGTATAGGGGGTAAATCGTGGGGGTTATGGGGTCACCTGAGCTCGACGCAGCTCTGTGTTCTCCCGGCGCAGGGACTCAAGCTCCCTGTGGGGGTGAAATAGGGGGTGAGAGCCCAACAGATGTGGGGCAGACCCACAGCAAGAGAGCGGCACTATAGGGGGCTCAACGGGGGGAGGACCCCACGCGGTGGCAGCTATCCATTGGCATCAATGGCGCCTTAACCTCACCAACATGGCCGCCCTCAGGAGCCCCACCCAAGATGGCACCTCACCAATCATGCTGCCCCCAGATTCCCACTCCCGACATGACAAACCAGAGCCACACTCAAGATGGTGCCCGCCATGAGGAGCTCCCACTACAATGCCTCCCGCTGCCTCCACTCACCTCTCCTTCACACCCAGCTCCCTCTTCGCCTCCTCCATGGCCGCCCTATGGCGGCGGGTGGCGTGGCGGTGCGAGGCCAGCAGCAGCTCCGCCTGAGCACGCTGGAAGCGCCAGACCTGTGGGGCGGGAGGGAGGAGGGAGGAGCCCAAGATGGCACCACCCTAGCCCACCTTCCTGCTCTCCCATACGTGCCTGGGTGATGCTCGCCAAGTGCTTTAGGGCGATGGCAGCGGGGCTTTTGAAGAAGAGCTTCTCTTGCGGGCGCATCTATGGCAATAGAAGGTGAAGGAGGAGGTTTAACGGCGTTTAATAGTGGTTAAAGGGTTTTTTATAATGGGTTTAGACGCGTTTAAAGGGGGTATGGGACTTGCCTGCGGGGAGATGGGAAGGTGGCGGCAGGCGGCGCCGCACACAGGGCACGGTCCTGAGGGGATAACGGGTAAAGGGAAGGGGTTAACGCTTTTAGAGTGGTTTATGAGGTAAAAGCGGGGTAATTCCCTTCCTTCCATCAGTTAAAGCTGGTGAAGTACAGGAATTTCTGCTTTTCTGTTGTTTAAAGGGATTAATAGAAAGGGATTCCCACATTTCTGCTGGTTTATGAGGTAAAAAGGAGGGAATTCTCTTCTTTCCATCAAATAATGGTGTTAAGGTGAGGGAATTCATACTTTTAGCAGCATTTAAAGGCATTGAAGTGAAGGAATCCCCTCTTTCCCACTACTTTATGAGGTAAAAGTAAAGGAATTCCCTTCTTTTTACTGTTTTATGAGGTAAACATGAAGGAATTCCCTCTTTTCCACTGTTTAAGGGCCTTAAGATGAAAGAATTTCTTCTTTTCCATTGCTTTATGAAGTAATGGAATTCCTTCTTTTCCATTGCTTTATGAAGTAAAAGTAATGGAATTCCCTCTTTTCCACTGCCTCATGAGGTAAAAGTGATGGAGTACCCTCTTTCCTGCTACTTTATGAGGTAAAAGTTATGGAATTCCCTCTTTTCACCATTTTAATGTGTTAAAGGTATGGAATTCCCTTTTTCCTCACCACTTTATGAGCAATTCCCTCTTTCCCAGTATTTTATGACGTAAAAGTGATGGAATTCTCTCTTTCCCACTGCTTTATAAGGCAAATGTGAGGGAATGCCCCCTTTTTCCATAATTTAAAGGCATTAAAGTGATGAAACTCTGCGTCTCGCACCTGCGGCCCCACACGTTGCACACAGGACGTGCCCGCAGCTAGTGACCACGAACCGTGCTCCCTCCTGCCGGAAGCACTTGTTGCAATGGAACCAGTCCATGGCGGGGGACAACGGGGCAGGAACAGGGGGAAGCACCCCCTCACGGATACCCGCCCCACGCCGCAGCCATTGCCCGAGGGCACCCGAGCGGAGCCGAAGCCACCCGAAGGGGACGGAGCCGCCCGAGGGGACCCGAGCGGAGCCGAAGCCGTCCGAAGGAGGCGGAGCCGCCCGAGGGGACCCGAGCGGAGCCGAAGCCGTCCGAAGGAGGCGGAGCCGCCCGAAGAGACCCGAGCGCAGCTGAAGCCGTCTGAAGGACTTCGAGGTGGGAAAGCGAGGAGCGAGATCAATGCCGGTGGCACAGTTGTGGAGCTCACTTCACTTTATGGCAAAAAAATTTCTCATTTTAAGGCAAAAAATTCGTATACTAAGGACTATCAGGTCTTTCCTTTCTAGGGGTATCAGGTCTACCCCTACAAGGCAATTCAGCAGAGGGAGGAATTGGGAGTCAGAGCAAAAGCCAACCTGCCAGCAGCATCACAAAACGACTGCGCTACACAGATGCCAGCACGACATGCTCTTTCCCCTCCCAAGAGGCAGGCAAACATAGCGTTGACTCGAGCAACAGCAAGGGGGAACTTAAAGGGAACCAGAAAGGGCGCTCATGATAAACTGCAGTGCTTTGCGGGAGGCTGATGGAAAGCCCAAGTTCTGCTGCCAAGCGAGCACCCAGTCCCATATGGAGCCTTTCCTGGTGTTACGCTGGGCTTGTATGACAGAGGGGTCGTCTTTATCACAGCAGGGTTAAAATCCTACCCTCTCCAGCATGATCTTATGTGCTTTCTGCACCAACCTGGAACAGCTAGCACTGCAGAACAAGAATCAGGCCTTTGGTATGCTGTCTTGCAGGGGTGAAGGCTCCATGGAAACCTCTCCTGCCCATGTAGAGTAAAAAAGGCTTTAGCTGCAGTAACCCCACACTCTGGTATCCAGCCTCAGCTGGGACTTGCTTCCAAAACCCTCTGCTATTTCTGTCCCTCTGTTACATACCTCTGCAGGCAGGCAGCTGCTGTGAGAATTACTGCAGGGGTAAAAGAGCACTTGGAAGGTACAGCCTAGAAACCACAGCCAAATGGGGCTTGAAAACACGTGTGCTGTCAAAGGGCCTGTACAGATAGAAGATGCATGGTATGAAGGATTACTATTTGACAAGCCCAGGTTTGAATTGCACACAAATGTACCAGGGTTCCTGCAGATATTACAGACAGAGGCAAGAACCACTTTTCCCCAAAATATGCTTTGTGCGTGTGTGGTTTTGGCCTGCAACAACTAAATCAAGTGTGGGGAAAGCTGAAATGAAAGCCACAGAGGGACCTGGAAAACCTGGTGAGTTATTCCTGCTGTGAGAAGAGGTGCCCTGGGAGACATAAAAGAGAGCTCAGAAAAGCAGCTTTTAAATACTGAGGTGTCCAACTTCCCTCGCATCACGCTTCTGCTTTTCCAGCATAAGCTCTTTGCCTCAAGCTTCACCCAGCGAGCCTTGAGGCTGAGAGCTGAAACCGGAACGTGGCCTCCAGCCCACCCTGCCCCCAGTCCTGCTCCTGCTCCCCTCAGCTCTGGCGCACTCACAGCCCTGGTGCTTGGCTTGAGGAGGCTGCAATTAAAGGGAAGCCTCATATAACACACTGTAACCTCGGTGGGGAAAAAGCCACCACCGCAACAGCCGCCATGAATCACCCCCGGGCCTCTCCCCAGGTGCTCAATTAAGCTCCATGCGCTGACTCCACCGGACAGGGCCCTGGATGCAAACCGGAGTATCCCCTAGGCCTCCCCAAGCCCGGGGCGCTGCCGTAGCTCCTGCATGGGGTCTGTGATACGGCTGGGGGTCAGGCCGGGGGGGCCGCGGGACCAGCCGGGGAGCGGAGGTACCGCCCCAGGCCGGGCCTGGCCGCGGCGTGCGAGGACTGCGGCAAATCCCTCCACAGCGCCGGCACCCACTCAACCTCTGCCGAGCTTCATGCGCGGCGCAGCATCCCGCACGCCTATTGGCTGGTGGGAAAAGGGGACTTCTTGTCAGCCAATCAGCGCCTCCCTCATTGGATTCGGCCAGCCCCCTTAGGCAGGATGAGAGTGAAGGCGAGGACCCCACGGCCTCGGCGTAGGACAGGAGACGGAAGAGCTGAGTCGCGGATCTCCACCACGCCGGGTGCGCCCGTAAGGCTGCGCCACTGTGTGTGAGCCCTCTCCCTCGCCACCGAGCCCCACCCCGGCCCTACCAAAGGCCGACGGGAGCTATAGTCCCGGCCCAGGAGCAGCCCGGTCTCCGCACGCCGGTACAGACTACCGATCCCGGCATGCCCCACGGCCTATTACCCAATCGCGGCGCGCGTTGTTTTGGGGGTGCGGCAGG
This sequence comes from Agapornis roseicollis, assembly GCA_002631895.1. Taxonomy (NCBI): domain Eukaryota; kingdom Metazoa; phylum Chordata; class Aves; order Psittaciformes; family Psittacidae; genus Agapornis; species Agapornis roseicollis. The sequence goes on along the minus strand of NDXB01015339.1, from coordinate 56,364 downwards.
CGCCGAGGTTCCGCTGCAAGATGGCGGACGACAGTGAGACAGCAGCGAGGCGGCCACCGGCGGAGGAGAACGACCACGAGTACTGCAGCGACTGCGAGAACGAGGCGGAGCACGGCTCCAACCGGGGGTGAGCGGCACCCGGGGCCGCCCGCCGCGGCGGCGCCCGGGCCCATTGAGGAGGGCGGTGGCAGGGAAGTGAGCGGCGCCCTGCCCTGCGGGCGTGCTGATTGGCTGCGAGGCAGCGTCCCGCTCTACGATTGGTTCAGCTGCCCGTCAGTCTGCCGGGGCGGGGGGGGTTGGATCCGCTGGCTCTCATTCACGCCAGTTGTGGGAGCGAGTCAGGAGCACAGTGGGGTCGGGTTTGGCCGTGGCGTGGACGGGGAACGGGCAGCGCAGCGTCCGGGGGCAGCCGGGACCGGGCCAAGAGTGCCTCTTCCTTTGGCAGGAATGAGCCTAATCCGCAACCTTTCTTGTGCTTGTGCTAGGGTGTGTCTCACATGCCCCCTGGTCCCCAGCACAAGCCCTGTTCCCCTCATGGCACTTCCAGCACCACAGTGGCACACTGGGTATGTTACCCCACTCTCCGGAGCCTGAGGCTGCCCTGGAAGAAGCCCAGGCTCCTGCACACCCATTCTGGCCTCATCCTGAAAACAGCTCAGGGTTTTGCAAAACTCGGTTAATGTTGTCTTGTGGTATGAGGAGAGGGATATGAAATTGTGAGATAGCAGCAACTAGGCAGGGTGTGAGTGGACATAGCAAGGAAGGGCGTTATGTAGGTAGGAAAGATCTGAAATCCCCAACAGGCACCCCTTGCTGCTTTATTTGATAAGGCACAGAGCTGCCTCCCCATGCCTCTTGGTTTCCTCCTTGTTCCTGCTGACTTTGCATGCAGCAGGGCACATCAATGTGTGGCTTATGCCACATCATGTGTTTCCAGAGGTTTTGCACCTTGCTCTTCATGCCCCTGAGCCTCACCATGCTCCTCTTCCTGCTCACCTTGTGCCCCAGCAGCTGCTTTCCCAGCATTGTGACACAGAGGCCATCACCTTTGAAGAGCTCTTCTTCCTCCATCAGCAGCTTTCCAGAGGCAATCTCACCTGCCTAGTAACCAGAGTGAATAAAAGGTCACTCAAGAAATATCACAGAGGATTTCTGCATGGCAGCATAGATGCCTGGTTATGGTGTATTTGCCTCCCAAGTGTGGCACTGTGTCTCAGGCTAATAGGTATAGCTGTTCCTGGGGAGATTTTTATTCTTTTTCCCTCTGACATGGTTAGGTTTGTGGAAAGCAGAGCCAAGCAGAGAAAAGACACAGTGCTTAATCACTTTTATTTCCCAGTCTAGTGGTTCAGCCTGTCCTTTGCCAGGAAAAGGTCTGTTCTTGAGACCTGTTCATATTGTGGAATCAGTATCACACCTCCTGCAACCTCGAGGAGTTAAAATGCAGTTTCCTGCCTGAACTAGGGCAAGCGTGGATGTGCAACAAGCTAACTGGGCAGCTTGGGAAGTGCCCCAGTAACAAAGAGAGAGTTTGGACCACTCAGGAAATAATGTTGGAAGTGTGGCTGACAGGCACAGTGATCACAAGCACAAGGCAGGGAACCTTCCAAGTGCTCTGGCAAGGCTCCTGTTTCCTCAGAACCTAATGGGGGGGATCCACTTAGGAGAGAAAAGACTGAGCAATAGGAAAAGTGGTGGTTTTCGTTCTCAGTGCACGTTGGTTCTGTTGATCTCATACATCATGTTATGCTGGAGTGGGGGAGTGTTTCCTGTCACTGTCCCCCAAAACAGGGAACTGCCAGGGGTTTCAGAGCAACATTCTGAGTCCTGCCGCTGCCCAGCTTGTGGTGAGAGTTATAGGATCATAGAATATAATAGAATTGTAGAATAGTTTGAGTTGGAAAGGACCTCAAGATCATCTAGTTCCAAACCCCCCTTCCATGGGCAGGGACACCTCACACTAAACCATGTCACTCAAGGCTCTGTCCAGCCTGTCCATTACTACCAGGGATGGAGCATTCACAACTTCCCTGGGCAACCCATTCCAGTGCCTCAGCACCCTAACAGGAAAGGATTTCTTCCTTAGATCCAATCTAAACCTCTCCTGTTTCAGTTTGAACCCGTTACCCCTTGTCCTGTCACTACAGTCCCTAATGAAGAGTCCCTCTCCAGCATCCCTATAGGCCCCCTTCAGACACTGGAAGGCTGCTGTGAGGTCTCCACGTAGGCTTCTCTTCTCCAGGCTGAACAGCCCCAACTTTCTCAGCCTGTCTTCATATGGGAGGTGCCCAGTTTCCTGATCATCCTCGTGGCCTTCTCTGGACTTGTTCCAAAAGCTCCATGTCCTTTTTATGTTGAGGACACCAGAACTGCACACAATGCTCCAGGTGAGGTCTCACAAGAGCAGAGCAGAGGGGCAGGATCACCTCCTTGGACCTGCTGGTCATGCTCCTTTGGATGCAGCCCAGGATACGGTTGCTTTCTGGGCTGCAAGAAACAGTTACTGGATCTTGGCTCTGAGATTTAAAACATAAAATTATTACTTAGTGAAAGCAACAGTTCCTTTCCTTTTAAGGCCAGGAAAGAGGAATTCCCTTCCCCTGTCGCCGTTCTGTGTCAGCATAGGGAAGTTGCTACACCGCTCTCTGCTGCAGTGTCCAAGTTGATTTCTTCTCCCAAAAAGTACAAACGAATCCCACTTTTGTCACCCTTTGTGCAGAGAAGGCTCCTGTCATGTCTCCAGGTCTGTGGAGGGTTTATTCCTGTGTAGATAAAGACATTGTAAGAGCAGAGACCAGCATGGGTTCTACTTCCCCAGGCTGGTGCCAGCCCATGGGGTTTGTCAGCCCACAGGCAGTGATGAGACCAAGGATTCAAGTGGCCCAGCCCTGTGGCTGTTGTTGGCAAAAGCACCCAGGGAAGGTGGGAAGAGTTCAGGGAGGGTTCTGTGGCGTGAACTGGGTTGTTGCTGGATGGAGCATGGGGGGAAAAGGGGCTTTTTTCAGAGAGGCAATTGTCAGATTTGGCAATCCCTACTGTCACTTGCACTGAGAGGGGATGTTTCTGGGACATCCACCGTGCTCTACCATGCAGGATTTAGTTTTAGGTGTTGTAAGGAGCGCAGTAATGGCACACTCTGCTTTGGGACCTGTGCTCTGCCATCTGCAGAGCCTCCCTCACCACCCTGGCCCCAGAGATGATTACAGCTTAAGCACCACACCCGATTAGCCCCAGATTTGACAGAAGGATTTTCCAGCACCTAAACAGGGAGCAGGGAGCTCCTGATTCTCATCTGACACCTTTCAGGTGGGGAGGCAAGGCCGTGGAGTGGAGGAATTGCAAACAACACAAGCCCTTGTTTGAATCTGGGAATTGTTTCCAGTTGGGGTTTTGGGACAGAAGCAACATTTTTGGTCTTGTTTGCTGAGATGTGGGCCAGTCTGTGAGCCCAAACGTGGCAGTTTGCTTTGTGGAATAGAAGATGCTTTTTGATCACTGCAGTGTGTATGCTATGGGCAATAATACCCTATCCCTGCCTTTGAAATCCCTCCATGCCCACCCAGAAGAGGACACAAGGTCCCCAGTTACAGGAGACCCCAGACATGTCCCATAGCATGCCCTGGGCAGACCTAGCCCTGCAGAGCTCACCCTGGTTTCCAGCCAGACCTGCACTGGTGTGGGTGACTGTGCCCATCAGTGGCAGACCTTGCAGTTGTAGGTGCTGTGGATGTGCCACTGGATGCAAAGAACAGCTCCCACCCAGGGTTTTCCATGGCTTTCCTTGCACTGGCCTCTCCCCTTCGAGACAGACATGGGTTATTGTCCTCAGTGAAAACAGAAGAGGAGATTTACTGCAGTTTGACTGCAAAATAAATTTGGCAGCACTGACAGGGACAGGACAGCTAAGCAAAGCTGCTGGTGTGCACTGTTGCCTTGTGTGTGTTGGCAGCTGGCAAAGCACCCCTGCCCCTGTGTCTGTCCTGTTTCCCCTCATCCCTCTGCTCAGTCCTGCTCTGGCCATCTCGGGGTTGAATCTCCACCTGAGCTGTGGCCCTCCTGGAGGCTGGGGACTTGAGCCAGGGAAGCTCCTGGCTTGAGATGTCCCAGCCCTGCAGCATTAGCACTGTCTGTGCTGTGCCTGGGTGAGGCCACATCCACCATGCTGGGAGGAGGCATCTTTCCTGTGTGGTGGCATCCAGCAAAGGTCCCCTTGCTGGACTTGCCCAGTAAGGCTGAGGTCAGGGTGAGCTCATACATCCTTGGGCTCAGAGAGGAGGAAAAAGCCTGAGCTAGGCATTCACCCTCCTGGAAACTTGGACTGAGAGCAGGGAGCTTGTGTTTTCTTTAAAGAGCAACAGAAACCCTATAAATGTTCTTCGAAAGAAACCTCAGGGCTCTAATGATTTTTCTTTTGTTCCTTAGAGGCTTGAGTCCAGCAAATGACAGTGGAGTCAAAAAGAAGAAAAAAAAACCCAGAAGGAAGAAAGAAAAAGGAGGAGATCAGCCCAACCAGGCTCAGGACCAGCCAGTGAAGGTGACTGATCCCCTTCCCAGAGTTGCAGGCCCACACAGCTTCCAGCCCCATCCTGAGCCTCCCCAGTGTAGCTTAGGGCAAGGAAAGAGTCTCCTGATCCTGGTTTTAAGCACTTGGCTGCTCAAAGAACTGAAGTTTTCAAGTGATTGCCCAGCCTGGCTCTGTGTGTGGGAATTCCCATCTGTAGAGGAGGTGTTTGTGGAGCCCTCCAGGGTAAACATGGTTGTTGGCTGGATATGCCAGTCCACTCTAGTGAGCAATGAAAGGGTCACACTGGCTCATCACAGGCAGGGAGCTGCCACTGTCCCTGCTGCCCACATCCACTATGGAAAATGTGTTCTCTTCCTTCTTGGATGACATCTGATACTGTTGATTTTCTGCCTCATTTTCGTAAGAGCAGCAGCCAGGTCAGAGCAGGGTCTGTCTCACCCCTCTTGGCTTTGCCTGGTCCTGTCTAGCAGCCAGTGCTTCAGAAAGGAGGCTGGGACATGTACTGTTTGTCCCTGCCAGGGTGGCATCCTCCTGGCCCTCTCATCCCCTCTTATGCTCTGGCAGGGGACACACAGATCTACACATCAACAGAAGCTCTTTTCTGTCCAGTGCCCAGTTCCCATCCAGATAGTGCTGATATTTTGTCCTCCTGGCTGTGCAGAGCATTAATTTGGGACTTTGCATTTTCAAACTAAATTCTCCAGGAATCAGGGAACAGTTGGGGTCTAGAGCTGCCCACCCTGCCAAGGTCTGTCTGAGGAGAAGGAGAATTTTTCTTCTTGATTCAGCCTTTCCACCTTGTCCTAGTCCACGGGGCCCAGGGACTCCTCTATGGAAGCTGCCATTTGCAGATATGGATCCAGCTTAGGTGGAGAAGGCTGAAGCAATGAGGGAAAAGCCACCTCAGGAGGCCCAGGTGCTTGGTATGGGTTGAGCCAGGGTGTCTCTGGCTCATGCAGAGTCTCAGTCCCTGCCTGAGCCAGGGAGTCTCAGGGTGTTAGCCAGGGTGAAGCAAGGAGCTTCACACTTGGGGTTTACAGCACCCTCTTAACTGTAGCTTAAAGCGTTTTAAGGCAGTTCATCCACCTCCCTTGACCCAGGAGTGCCTAGAAACCATGTCTAGGTGTGTAGCAGGTGGCTGGTGACTGGATTCATCCATTTTGTAGAGGGTTACAGGAGGATCTAGGATGGGAAGGGAGTCTCTTACCTGCTCTCCCCTTCCTGGCAGTGTCCCAGGGCAGTCAGCTTCACAGTTCCCAAAGGAAGAGCTGAAATACAGACCTGGTGGCTCAGCTTGCTCATTTTGCCATTCTGTCCTCAGGTGAACTCTTTACCTGCTGAGAGGATCCAGGAGATTCAAAAAGCCATAGAGCTCTTCTCTGTAGGTCAAGGCCCTGCCAAAACCATGGAGGAAGCCAGCAAAAGGAGCTACCAGTTCTGGGACACGCAGCCAGTGCCGAAGCTAGGTATGTACAGCCCCTTCCTGGTGTGTGCTCCTTGGGAGAAGCCTTGTGGTTCCCAGGCTACTCAAAGAAGCCTGAAGTAACTGGTCTCTGGCCAGCAGGTGAGTCCCTAGGTGGCCTCTCACTGCTGTCCTATCTGGGCTTTGAAGGCATCAGTGATGCTTGTCTCCCATTCAGAATCATGGACTCTCAGCCCTGCCACTGGGAAGCTGTGCAGGTGGCTGGGGTGGTCGGGAGGTACGAGGAGACATTTCAGACAGCTGATTTGATGCTTCTTGTGTTTGGGCATCCCTTCATTTGTATTTAGCCCTTGAATTGGGTCTCCAGAGCCTTCTGTGCCCAAGTTTCAAGTGCAGCATTGTTAGCCTCCTTCTTGCCAAGTCCTAAGGACTTTGCAGCTGTGCCTCTTCTGAGGGTTGAAGCTTCCAGCAGGGAGTCCTTGGTGTGGAAGATAGCTCGGAGTGAGACAGGGTTGAGCCCTGACAGTTGCTCACGGAAGCAGGCCCATATGCTGAGCTGCCACATTTTTGGTTTTCTGAGCTCACATCAGCCTCTGGCATGGGTAGGTGCTGTGCTGAGCCAGGAGAAGGAAGACACAAACCTTGAGAGCATGTGCATGCCCAAGCTGCCGTGCACATCTAAAGATGAGAAATCCCTTCTCCTCCTGCCCTCTTCCCCTTGCAAACAGCCTGGCTGTTCTTCCCAGCTCTAGTCTTTGCCCAAGCCCCTTTCTCCAGTTTACTCTTGACACTATCAGCTCCATCAGGAGTGATGTATTGTCAGTACTAGGCATTGCTCAGGGTGGCAGGAGCTCTTTGCAGCTGAGCACATCTGAAAGGCAGAGGGGAGCCCTGCTGCTGATCTGCATGTCTGGAAGGTGCTTCTTCCCAGCCTAGTTTTATCAAGTCTGCAGTGGTCCTGGGGTGCCTGGGGTTGCTTTGCTTAGTCTCCTCCAGCAAAATCTTATGTAGAGCTCAGGAGAACTAGTAAATGAGCCCAAGCCCATAGTTTCTACTTTTACCCGTAGCTTGTCATGGCTTCAAATTGGATGCTCCTCAGTAATTTCCTTTATGGGGCTTCAAGTCCCTCTTGCTGCAAACGCAAACTGTGTTCTGTTCCCTTTGCATGCTGTCAGCACCAGGCTGAGGCTTTCTTTTGTCTTAAAGACTGTTTGCTGATAGCAATGGTCTTAGCTTTGTGCTTGGAAAGTCATAGTGAGATGGCATGGGGTTGGGTGAGACAGCACAACCAGATCTTGCATTAGCCTTTTTTTCCCAGAGGATCCTGGGCATGACAAACATCATTTCTGCCTGGGTAAACTCTGGAGGAAAGGTGGAAGATGTCAGGGGAAAGAGAAGCACAAAACAGCACGTTTCTCCATACACCAACTTGCTGTGCTGTGCTCTGACTCAGGAGCATGCTCTGGCATACAGCATTGTATACATCAGGCTAGTGAAGGCTAGGTAGGAAAAGTGCTGTGGGATTTTGGGGACTGGATTCCAGAGCAGTTCAGCATCTGCTCAAAGCAGAGAGGACAGCCAGGGGTGAGCATTTCTGGAGGGGTGTGATGGGGGCAGTTTTTGCTCTGGGCTTTCTTCACCTCCCTGCTAACTGCAAACCTTTCCAATCTCTTTTTAAGGGAATTCCTAATTTGCACAGCTTGCTTCCCTTCACAGCACTCAAAGTGATGCCACTGTGTTGACATCCCCAGGAAAGCCAGTGCTTGAACCAGCATCTCTTGGCTGAATCAGGAGCTTTAGGAGTCAGTGTTTTCTCCAACAAAAGTAATTGTGTTCACTGCAGCTCTTCTGTAAGGGCAGTGGGAAGGAAACCCTGACACTTGCCAAATGGAAAGGGCCAGAGCTGGCATGGAGAGAGCCACCATCCCATGGAGCAGCTCATGGGAAAGTACTGGCCAAGGCTGGGATCGTAGGGATGGGGAAGGATAAGACATCACATGTGGACCTGGAAGACATAGCTGTGGCCCTGAAGCTCTCACCAGCTCAGTCATCTCCTCTCTACTGCCCAGTCAGCTGCAGTGTTGCTCTGGAACTAGTTTTGATTCTCTGCCCCTGTGTCACAACAGATCCCAAACCGGGTGGGTGAAATAGCAATTCATGGCTCCTGTCAGCAGGAACCTGGGGTAGGAAACATGAGGCACATCAGTTGCCAGATTGAAGTGTTGTGGAGACTTGGCTTCAAAAGTAGCAGGTGTCTTCATAGCTCCTTGCTCTCACAGGAGAAGTGGTGAACACCCATGGTCCCGTTGAGCCAGACAAAGACAATATCCGTCAGGAGCCATACACTTTGCCTCGGGGCTTCACCTGGGACGCCCTGGACCTTGGAGATAGAGGCGTGGTGAGTACAGGCAGCTTGGCACATGTGTTGGAAGGCCATCTCCATTGCCCAGTTGGCATTTATGTGTTTGTACTGCCAAAGATGCTTTTGGGGACAGGAATGTGTCCTTCATGATACCAGGCAACTCCCCAACTGAGTGGTCATTCCATCTCCTTGGAGTTAGCTGGGTCTGACTTCTTCCACTGTGCAATTACCTCTTCCCCATCCCATGTTGGCCTGGTTAGCCTGGTTTCTTCACGGTGATGTCAGGATACCTGAAGCCAGGAGTTTTGACTTAGGAAGGCTGTCCAGACTGTGACCCACCTCCCTGGGAGATGACCTGTGTCATCCCGTGTGTCCTGCTGCTTACCCAGCTCTGCAATGGCAGGTTCAGGAGCGTGGAGCCAGCAGGCCAGAGCAGGGGGACATGCCAGAAACAGGAACACGTCTGTATATGTTACCCATTGCTGTGGCCACACAAAAAGTGCTCAGGATCCCATCTCAGGGCAGCTGGGGCATGTGGTGGCTGAACAAATTTCTTAACCTGCTTGGTCTCTGCTGCTTCAGCTGAAAGAGCTGTACACGCTGCTGAACGAGAACTACGTGGAGGATGATGACAACATGTTCCGGTTCGATTACTCTCCCGAATTCCTGCTGTGGTGAGTGGCACCATGACCACGGAGCACAGGGGGTTGGATGCTGCTGAGCTCGATGCCAGTGACAGCACTGGAGCTGCTGTTGCTTTTCCCATCTCACTTGATGAAACCTCCCTTCCCATCTGTCACCATGTGCTGTGTGAGAGCTCTCACTCAGCCCTGCCTGCCTCTGGCTTCCTTAAGAGATAGGAGCCTAAACCAGGAACTCTTTTTAACTCTTTGGATTGATCCGTGAGTGTTTGTAAAAATACCAGTAGCTAGAGGAGCTTCTCAATGCCCTGGAGCTGTAGGAAGAAGGTGGCTGCCAAGTAGTGTTGCTAGGAATAACACTTGGAGACCTATTGCACCAGAGCTGCTGTTCCCTCAGGGTGTTGGTCAATCGAGGAACATGGATTTCCTCCTTTGTCACTAGTGAGAACTGGCTTTGGCCACGGAGTAAAGGAATTGCTCTGGATCCCAGTGGTCCTGCTTGTCACATCACTGTCATCCTCTCATCCTGCCTGCAAACCCACAGCTGCCTTGGGAAGTCTGGACAATGTGTCCCAGGGCACAATGGGGAGGCAGAGGCAGGTACTCTGGGAACCTATGGGATGTAGCTTCTGAAGCGTGTCTCTTCTCCAGGGCACTGCGTCCTCCAGGCTGGTTGCCCGAGTGGCACTGTGGAGTCAGAGTTGTCTCCAGCAAGAAGCTGGTTGGATTTATCAGTGCAATTCCAGCCACCATCCACATCTATGACACGTGAGTGCTGCTTGGCTGCATTTCTCATTCTGCCCCTTGGTGGTACATGGGGCTTCCTGGGAGCACTGAGGAGGTCTGGCTACATTGTCCTTCCCAACCAACAGAGCCAGACTTATGCTGCCCAACCATGGGGATGCTCTGCTGCTTGGAGGAGAAGGTGGGGGATATTAAAGATGGGGCAGTGAAGTTCTGTGCAAGGACATCTTGTAGTTAGCCACCATGAAGGCTGTTTCCCTTAACAAGTGAGGTCAGCTTAGAGCCTGGTTTACAGAAATCCTCTCTGGCTGGATGGAGAAAACCATGGGTAACAGCTTAAGGGGGAGTTCTCCAAACCCAGCCCTTGCTCCTGGGCCTTCCCCAAGGGTTTGACTGCTCTTTTTCTTGAAGGGGCTGGAGGTAAATTGCCCAGAGTGCTGGACTGATCCTCCTGGCTCAGGACAGTGGGGTCTCATGCTCTGCATTGTTTCTTTCCCAAGAGAGAAGAAGATGGTAGAAATAAATTTCCTGTGTGTGCACAAAAAGCTGCGTTCGAAACGGGTGGCTCCAGTTCTGATACGGGAGATCACGCGGCGGGTGCATCTGGAGGGAATCTTCCAGGCTGTTTACACTGCAGGAGTGGTGCTACCAAAGCCTGTGGGGACTTGCAGGTAAGTAGCTAGGGTTCTCCAAAGAGATTCCTGCCTGCAGACCTTCCCTTACCAAGGTATCTTCTGCAGCATGTGTGGGATTCCCCAGGACAGGAGAGATTGATTCCAGCCCAGGTTTCTCCTTCCCACAATGTTCTTCCAGGATTAAGTCCAGTAGCTTTGCTTAAGCTGCTCATACATCACAGGACAGTGAGTGCTTCAGTTTGCCCTTGTTTTTCTCAATGGGAGCTGCTGGCCTCTTCACCAGTGCTGTGATGTTCTCGCCCTCTCATGGCACCTCTGAGAACCTTGTGGCCATTCTGCAGCCCAGGAACAAGTCTCCCACCGTGTGTTTCTGCAGGTATTGGCACCGATCCCTGAATCCTCGGAAACTCATCGAGGTCAAATTTTCCCACCTGAGCAGGAACATGACTATGCAACGTACCATGAAGCTTTACCGGTTGCCCGAGGTGGGTGCCAGGCAGGGCTGTGAGCTCATGAGCTGCTCCTTGCTGAGCAGGGGGTGAGGCTGGGAATTGGAGAGACAAACAGCTTGGCTGAGGTCAGGTCTTCTACCTGGAGAACTGGGGTTTCGTTCATGCAGTAAATGATTCTGTCAAGCCATTGCTTTTTATTTAATCTTTATGTATTTTTTGCCTGGGTACCTGAATTTTAAGGGCAAATTTTTGCAGCTAGAGGATCCTGTGAGCTTTTGTTTGATGGTGAGTCATATCCTGTCCTGCTGGTAAAACAAGAATGCAGATATGACAGCCTTCATCTGTCCAAACACAGCCTTTGAGTGACCGTGTACTGGGTTAGTGTCTCATTCTTCAGTGAAACTGATTGGTTCTGTCACTGCAGTCGTCCTGCCTGGGAAGTTCCCAGCTGGATATGAGAGAAAAATCAAACAAAGCATTAAAATTGCCACCACCTTCCCTGACCTTGTTGCCTTCCTTTTGTCAGGCAAAGCTGCTTGTTGCAGTTGGAGGGTGCTACTTCAGTGCTGGGCATCATATGGCTCCTGCCTCGTGCCGCAGCAGAAGCACCAGCTGCTGGCTTGTAGCTGCTGGGTTTTGTATAGAAACCCAAACCCTGAAGCAGTCTGTGCTGCTTGAGCTGGGCTTTGCTGAGAAACCTGGACCATATAATAGAAATTGAGACCAACTGGGAATAACCTCAGGTGGTTTCTTGCAGTGCCTGGGGCACATCTCCCAGCCATCCCTGCTGCAAGTGGGACCAGAAACCTGGAGGGAAGCAGAGATTTTCAGTTGTTAGTGGGTAGGAGGCCCCTTCCAGTGGGACTTGACCTGGTATCTGTGGCTTGGGCACCTGCTGTGCTTCTCTGTGGTCTCTGTGCCGGTGTCACGGCTGATCACATCCATCCTGCCAGGCAAGCAAGGCTGGGGGACAGGAATGGTGGGGTTTGGGACTGAAAATGGGCTGATCTAAGCAGATAGGATCTCTGTGCTGCCTGTCAAAGAGCCCTTGGGTGATAAAAGTCCCAGTGCAAGCAACTCAAAGGGTTTTTTCCTGCTTTCTGTAGACACCCAAGACTTCTGGATTGCGGCCAATGGAGCACAAAGATATCTCTGCAGTGCACAAGCTCTTGACCGAGTACCTGAAGCAGTTCCACCTGACACCTGTCATGAGCCAAGAGGAGGTAGAACACTGGTTCTTACCTCAGGAGAACATCATCGACACCTTTGTGGTGGAGGTGAGGGGGCAGGAGCAAGATTGAGGGTGTTTGGTTTCTGCCTCCTGGAAGAGGCTGCCCCAGTCAGTGAGATGTTCTTCCAGGCTGGGAGGTTTGAGCTGCTGGAGAATGGTACCTCCATCATAGGCTGCCCAGAGTCTCCTCACATGGAGCCCACATGTCACTCAGACTGGCAAAGCCTCTCTGAGGTTCAGGCCAGGCTTTATCCTGGCTCTGATGTGCTGTGGTGTCGCTTCCTGTTTCCAGAGCACCCCAGGGGAGGTTACAGACTTCCTGAGCTTCTACACGCTGCCCTCCACCATCATGAACCACCCGACCCACAAGAGCCTGAAAGCTGCTTACTCCTTCTACAATGTTCACACAAAGACGCCTCTCATCGACCTCATGAGTGATGCTCTCATCCTTGCCAAGTCGGTGAGTGATGGGCTCATTTGGCTGCTTTTGGGGTGGCCATGGGGCAAGGCTTATACCCAGGGCTGTACAAACCCAAATCCCAAAGGATCTGCCACCCAGGAGAGGAACGCTGGGGTAGCCTGAACCTTCCAGCGAGTGATGAGCTGAGCTCAGGGTATCTACTCATTTCTTACAGGAAATGGTATTGCTGTACATCCACAGCACTTGAATTGAGGGTGGAATGCTAAATTATTTCTTGGTGGCCTTAGTGCCTTGTTCTGGGGATACAAAGCTGGACAGGAGAGTGGTCAGGCAGCTCTAGGATGGGAGGAATTCATCTGTGTAAGCAGGAGGAACTGATGGCTTTGTGTCTTGCCTTTGTTAATCTTTTCCTGCAGAAAGGATTCGACGTCTTCAATGCACTGGATCTCATGGAAAACAAAACCTTCCTGGAGAAGCTGAAGTTTGGGATTGGGGACGGGAACCTGCAGTATTACCTGTACAATTGGAAGTGTCCCAGCATGGCACCAGAGAAGGTCAGTGCCTTCTGTGAGTCCTCCAGCCCAGCCAGTGCACCGGAAGGGCTCATCCCCTTAACCGCCTGCTCTAGAGAGAACAGATGAGTGTGATAGCTGTTGAGTCAGTGTTAGCAGGACCCTGTGCCGATGGGAAGCTCTACTTACAGCATGTGCAGAATGGCTGTCTGTGGCTCCAGTGGATCACAGCTGGGGACCAGCCACCAGTATGCCCTGTCATGCAGCAGCTGGAGAGCACCCAGCAGTGGTGGCTGCCTGTAGAGTGACCTGGGCTCTTGGGAAGCAGCCTCTCCCAAATCTTGGCTGGTAAATCAAGGCTGTCTTGCAGACTGCTGGAGAATGTCACACCCCAAATATCGGTCACCTCCCCAGCTGGAGTTGTGCAGGGACCCCTTCCACTGGAGCAGCTTGCTCCAAGCCCCTGTGTCCAACCTGGCCTTGAGCACTGCCAGGGATGGGGCAGCCACAGCTTGTCTGGGCACCCTGTGCCAGCACCTCAGCACCCTCACAGGGAACAGCTTCTGCCTAAGAGCTCATCTCAGTCTCCCCTATGGAAGGTTCAAGCCATTCCCGCCTTGCCCAAAACCCCTCTCTTGTCGCCTCTTTAGGCACTGGAAGCTGCTCTAAGGTCTCCTCGTAAGGAGCTTTCTCTTCTCCAGCCCAGCTCTCTCAGCCTCTTATGTTGATGCCCCAGAGCTGGATCAGGATTGTGGGGCGGGAATCTCCCCAGAGCGCAGCAGAGAGGGAGAATCCCCTCCTTTGACCTGCTGTTCTGGGAGTGCAGCTCAGCATAATATTCCAAACTTGGAGAAACCCATATGGGCAACACTGAGCCCTCCCAGCCAGGGCCTGTGAGCTGTGTCAATGTGGGGCAGAGGACACTGGTGCTGGGGCACATCCTGACCTCCCATTTCTGTTGGCTCCCCAGGTTGGACTGGTGTTGCAGTAGGTGAGCCCTGGCCAGGAGAGTGCGGCACTGCCAAGGAGCCAGGCCCAGCGGCCTCATCCTTTCTGCTGGAGCCAGACCCACACCAGGAGCAGTGGCACTGACCCTGTCACCTACTGCCTGGAGTCACTGTCCTGCCGGCACCAGCCATCTCCTTTGTGTTGATTTAATTGCATCCTTGTAAAGACATGATCAAAGGAATGTAACTGCTGAAACTAGCTCATGATTGGCGTATAATGGAGTTAACGGGTGAATAATAAAAGTATATATTATAGATATTTTAAATCTTTCCTGTTCCCAACTGCCATGAGTTGCATTCATCTGCTGAAGGCCACCTCCAGGGCGCTGCACTGTGACTTTTCTCCACCAAGGTAGATTCTGCGCTGAGTGGCTCAGTGCTAGAATGCTAGAGCACCGGCGTGCAGTGGCCGGGCTCCCAAACCCTCCTGGCTGCCTGGAGGGGGTTTTGAGCCTGTCCCCTGCTTGGCTGTTTTCCCCAGGGTTGCTCCATCCTTGTTAAACTCGGTCCTCCCCATGGATGCCTGGAGAGGGAGGATGGCACCATCCCTCCACACAGGCATGGGAGCATCTCCAGGTTTCTTTCTAAGGGCTCTTTGTGCAAGCGATGCCTTGTCCCTTCTCCTCTCCAGCCTCGGAGTTCAACGGGTCAAGTGCTGAACTGAGGAGCAGCAACACCAGAAGCTGCGGTGGGACTCAACTCCTTGCTGCCTCTGGAGCTCATCCAGCGAACCCCACTCTGCTCAGACTCCTGGGGGCTCATTCCCTGCACCACTCCGCATAACGCTGAGGCTGCGGGCATCAGGAGGATGCTCTGTCACTGTTGCCACACCTCAGGGCTCTCTGCTCAGCTGCTTTTCTTTGGAAGCATGGAAATACGGATACACAGGCAAGCGACTGCCCTGCCAACACACAATCGACGTCGCCCTGGGGCTTGGCCTCTCCAGGCACCCCAGTGGCTCTTCCACCAGGCTCATTACCTTGTGCTATGGGAACCTCCAAAGTAAAGGAGATGTTTTATTTCATGGAAAAGCTTTATCCCATCAAGATACCCTGGGAAACAAGCATCCAGGCAGTGTGCCACCTGCTGCCATTACATGAACTGTGTCCAAGAAGGGCTCCGAGATGCTTCTGCCCTCCCAGCCAAAGGTTTCTAAAGCTGCACACCAAGGCCAAGACCCAACTATGCATCCCCTGTCCCTCTGTGTCACCATCCCGCCCTATGGCACACTGTGGACATAAGGGGCCTTTGCCCACCCAGCCTGGACCTGCAGGGCCTTGGTGGGGAACCAGGAACCCACCATGTCCCTGCCACAATCCCATTGCATCCCTTCTGCTCTGAGACCTGTGCCACCTATGCAAGTACCTCTTTTCCCTCCTGTCTCCCTGGTGTCCTGGGCTGGGGAGGCTGGGTATGGGTGGGAAGTGTCCCCTTGGCAGATTTGGGGGCTGCTCCAATGAGCATCCGTGCGTGCTGGGCAGCTCCCTGGGCAGTGCTGTGTTTGGGGTAGCCTCAGCTGTTTTTCCCCACTCCCAGCCCAAAAGGCCCCAGGAGGTGACAGGGACACTGGGACAGGATCTGTTAAAATAAAACCTTTATTTGACTGGCTTAACAGCAGGTTGTAAATCTGTGACTGTCACTGGTGCTGGGGAGCAGCCCCCAGCAAAGTCATAGGCATAGTAAGGCATGTGGCGGCAGGGTCCCCTCAGGGGCTGAATGGTGGCCTTGGGGACCTCATGGTGATGGCACCGTCCTTGTAGGCCAAGGAGGGGCTGAGATCAAGGACATCCAGGGCTTGGTGACATTTGGGGCTTGCTGTCACCCATCTCACTATCCCCTCCCCAAGTGCTGTTCTGGGCTTTCAATGGCCTGGCCACCCTGTCGTGATTGTCACAGCATCTCTGTCCACTCAGGGTCATAGCCAGGGAGGGGAGGAGCGGGGCACATGGGCTGGCAGATGGAGTGGCATTAGGGGACATGGAGGGGCTCCCCTACCCCTTTGGGTCCTGGGGTGGCACAGGGGACATGGAGGGGGTCCCCTATGTTCTTGGGTCCTGGGATGGCAACATGGGATATGGAGGGGGTTCCCTACCTGCTGTGTCCCCATGGCCAGACAAGTGACACCCCCAGGCTGTCCCCACACAGGAAGTGGGATGTCTGCAGCACAGGATGGTGCCCACCCCATGGAGGAGCGGTTTGTCCCCTACACAGGGACACTGTGTCCCTCCAGCTGGGATCTCACAAGCTCCTACATCAAATGTGAACAAAGAGCGTGGCAGGGGACAGGGACACGCCATCCTTGGGGAGCAGATGGATGTGCAGATACCCTGGGGATAAACCAGGGGCTGAGCGGGTGGCAGAGGCCCATCCCCACCCCCAGGAGACAGCAGGAGGGCACCCACTTTCCTGTAGGCTGGCCATGAGCAGCCTGGACTGCCCCATGAAGTCATTGCAGGAGGTGCTGTCGTGGACCTCCATGAAGCGCAGCAGCTCCAGGTCTGGTGCCCACAGCTGGAAGCTCAGCATCTCATCCCGGTGCAGGTTGAAGCCTACAGATGGCAGGTGGTGTTGCTACCACGGCCACCCTGGCCACCAGAGCCACCCTGGATGCAGGGACCAGTTTGACCCACCAGAGCACTCACCCTTGCCCCAGCTTAGCTGACATCCTGCACTGGGGTATAAGGGGACTGGGGCAGACTGGAGGAACAGGGGTGATACTTGTGCTGGGCTGGGCTATACTGGAGAAAGGGGGTCATACTGGGGCTATGATGGGTTATACTGGGAGAATGGGGATCACACTAGGACTGGGCTATACTGAGGGAATGGGGTGCCAGTGTGAGGAAGTAAGATTAATTGTGCAGTATGTTCCCCAGCAGGCGCTGTACGGGGGGGGGGGGTAGGTGTCCACGCCATGATTTTAATTTCCCCTGTGTAATCTGAGTCGATGCCCCCTGGGAGAATGAACAGGCTCGCTCTGGAACCGGAGGATCTACCAGTTAGCAAGGCGAACAGACCATGAGGCAGCGGCCCAGACACTCCTGTGGGTATCGAATGTAGGCTCTGATCTATGATTGTTGTACACTGGCCTGCAGCCGGGTCCAACCCAGCACTTCCTGTTGCGGCATGATGCTGCTCCCAGCTTGTGTTCCATTTGGGAGCACGATCTCGCGGGCTGGCTGCCCAGGCGGGGGGCTGGGGGCTCTGCAGGTGGCCCTGTTGGGTGCTCTCGGGGCACCAGGCCTCGCACCCGGCAGAAAATGACCAAATCGGTCAAGTTTTGAGCACCGCTGGCATCGAGGACAGGGTTGAGCTCTGGCCTCAGCTCCCCTCTGAAACTCCTACCTCTTCCATTCTGATGGGGCAGCCCTTCTTGGTATGTCCCTCCTGTCCACAGAGGAAACATTCCACTGCTGCCTTAGCAACAGTCAGCTGCTGGGTTAGAGCCGCTGCCAACAGCTCAGCTTTATGCTGCTCTGACCCAACGTTCTGACAGGCTTTTATGAGATCAGCCACAGTTTTAACTTGATTCTGTACCGGAGCTATTGCCCGCTTACAATCGGCATTAGCATTTTCAATGGCAAGTCATAAAAAATAGCAAGTCGGCTGCTGCAGGGGAATCCGTCTGCTGCTGTACGGCTGTTTGCAACCAACCAAAGAGTTGCACATGGAGTTCTCGTGCCCCTTGTCGGGCTGTTGCAGAAGAGATCTCTCTTTTACTCAGAACTGGCAGCCCACGGAGCGCCCTAATGGCAAGATCTGCTGCTTAGGTAAAAACATCACGGTCTAAAGCCACTTGAGCTGCCCCTGCTGCATACTGGCGCTCCCCCAACAACTCTGCCTGCTCAAGTGCCACACCATTCTTCAGATTATCCATTGATTGTGCTACTACTAAACCATGATATTCAGTTGACCATACTGAGTGTTGCACTGCTGGCAGTACAAGGCGCAGAAGAGGTTTCCAGTCTAAGGGAGTCATGGTGTACGATTCTCCTATGGCTTGCAGCAAATTCATCGAGATGCTTGCAAACCATATTCTTTCATAGATTTCTGCACTTCTTTCACCACATCACAAGTGTCCAAACTCAGGAGTTTGATTGGGTCTACAGAGGCATGGCATGGCTTGCAAAAGCTGCAGTTTGCCATGCCATGATGCCTCCTCTCTACATTTGTCCAGGAGAGCAGCACCATGTTCCCTTTCCCATTACAGCAGAGGGGCAGCTGGCGGTGGTTGTGCCACAGAGGACTGGGACAAGTGTTCATGTTGCTGTTGCAGGATTTCAGCAGCAGTGGGGCCATGGCAGCCAAAACTGTCACAGGTGCCGGTGGTGGGTACAGATCAGGCTCCCTCCCTGGGTCAAGCTGCCCAGGATCAAAGGGATCCTCCGACGCATCACAACTTTCCACCAGTCGGGGAGCTGGGCCTGCGTCAGGGCCAAGCAGTTCAAAAGACTGCAGCCCCTCCGCCACTTCCACCGTACCAGGCTTCAAAGCTGCTGCATTCTGCAGTACCTGCTCCGCTGGCTGCAGAGCTCACAAGGCTGAATAAACCAAGTGCCACGTCAATAAATGTCCCATTAAGGAGTCAGGCTTCGCTGTCTGGGCTGTCTGCAACTCTTCTCCCACTCGATGCCACAGAGTCAAGAGCTGGTTGGTGGAAACCAGGGGCAATGATCTCTGATCCAGATCAATGGTCTAAGTCTAGCTGGGCTGCTCCCAAGTCCTGTCTTTGCAGAAAGCACTGCAGCAAATTGTTATGGAGGTGTTGCTCCTTTGTTGTGCCTTGACCCATATTTAGAATCAATACCTCAGGCTATCGATCCATGGCTGCTCACCTTAGCTGTCCAGCGACTGGTGATGAATCTTATCAGGATCCTCTACTTCAGCTTGTTCTGTCCATCAGCCAAATGGGGTACACCACCGGGTTTCTGCAGGTACCTTCGGTCTGCAATTCTTGTCACATCTTCATTTCCCTGTTTGGGTGCCATTTGTGGTGCATGGAGACACAGACCCTGAGAATGGAGGTACAGAATCATTTATTTAGCACACACCATGTGATTATATACTTTAGTCTTTCAAGGGCGTTCACAGCACATAACCAATTGAAGACTGCCACGCATACTTTCATGTAAAGGTCACCCAATCACCATTTTAAACCACCATTTCCTTCTTATTGCCTCTAGCTAGCATTTGCCTTAGATTAGCAAGCTCTACTATCGCTTGAGCAATCACCACTCTTAAATAGCACGGGCTACATTTTCCTATGTTTATATTGTGGTTAATCACAAGACATCTTCTGTTCTCATAACATCCTGTTTTAGACAGTCCATGAGGAAGAAACATCGTCTGTTTGTTCTCTTCGGTCCACCTACACCAGCACTGTGGTCCGCTTAGCACTCAGCTGCACTGCGTTCCTAAAGTCGTTCTCCATGTAGAGGAAGTGTTGCCCCAGGGGCTATGGAATGGGAATAAGGGGGGTTTGGGAAGGAATGTCCCCCTACTTGTATTTGGAATTTGTGATGTGGGAATAAAGGAAATTCCCCCAAATGTAGGAAAACAGGAGTGTGGGGTAATGATGAAGCACGGCACGGGGCTGCTGAAAGCTGCTTCGCATCCCCATCCCAGCATCCAGCACTGGGTGAGTCTGGATTAGGGTGGTGCCCTGGGAGCCCTGTAGCATCTCACATCCTCAGAGCACCTTGTAGCACCAGATCACCCACGTGTCACACGTGTCCCAGTGCAATGGCCCAGTCCTCCAGTGCATTCCTGCAAGATCCTCACTATGCAGCCCCAGTGACTGTCCCCATGCCTGTGCCCTGCCCTGGTGCACTGTGCCTGTGCACTGTGCCTGTGCCCTGCCCTGGTGCACTGTGCCTGTGCCCTGTGCCTGTGCCCTGTCCTGGTGCCCTGTGCCTGTGCCCTGCCCTGGTGCACTGTG
The DNA here is from genome assembly GCA_002631895.1 of Agapornis roseicollis. Lineage (NCBI taxonomy): Eukaryota > Metazoa > Chordata > Aves > Psittaciformes > Psittacidae > Agapornis > Agapornis roseicollis. The sequence continues at coordinate 36,476 of NDXB01015339.1, read as the reverse complement.
CCTGTGCCCTGCCCTGGTGCACTGTGCCTGTGCCCTGCCCTGGTGCACTGTGCCTGTGCGCTGTGCCTGTGCCCTGCCCTGGTGCCCTGTGCCTGTGCCCTGCCCTGGTGCACTGTCCCAGGCCGCTCTCCCATGACACCTCCCTTGTGCCCTGCCCAGCGCCCAGGGTCACTGGCGCGGGGCGCTCACCCCGCTCCCAGCGCGCCCCCCGCTGCGCTGCAGCTCCACACGAAGCCCGCCAGGGGGCGCCGCGGCGGGCCCGGCGCGCTCTCCCCGGTCAGCGGCACGCTCGCCATCCATACAGCAGGGGGCGCGCGCGCACCACCGGCCCCCTGTGCGCCGGGCGCGAAGGGGCAGGAGAGCGGCCCGTTTCGGAAGCGGCGCGTTGATTGGTTGCAATGCGGAGGCGCCGATGGAAGGCAGGTGCTGATTGGCTCCCGCGCTCTCCCCTCACGGAGAAGGGACGCGCACCGGGGCCTGTACCGCTGCCGGTGCCGGCGCCATGGAAGAGGCCGGCTGCCGCGCGCAGTTCCTCGCCGCCGTTCAGGTTATCCAGGGGCTCCCCCGGAGCGGTGAGTAGGGGCCGGTAACGGGGCTGGGACCGGGGAGCAGCGGCTGCAGCAGCCCCAGCCCCTGGAGCCCGCTCCCGGCTCCGCTGAGGCCGTGTCGCGTCGCAGGCTCGTACCGACCCTCCTACGAGGAGATGCTGCGTTTCTACAGCTACTACAAGCAGGCGACGGCGGGGCGCTGCGAGGGCCCCAGGCCCGGCTTCTGGGACCCCATCGGCCGCTACAAGTGGTAAGGGCTCCGGCGCCAGGGCGTGGGCCGGTTCGGGTCCGGTTCTGCCCGCTCCTCCCTGCCTCACGGCCGCTGTTGCCCCGCAGGGATGCCTGGAACAGCCTGGGGAGGATGTCCAAGGAGGAGGCGATGGAGGCTTACGTGGCTGAGATGAAGAAGGTGGCCCAGAAGGTAACGGGGAGGGGGGTACAGTGGCTGGGGTTGGGTGCGCAGGGGTGCCTGTCCCAAGCTGTGTCTGTCTCTCCCCAGGTCATTGACACGGTGCCCATGGATGAGACAACAGAGGAGATGTTCAGGTACTTCGAGCCGCTCTATGAGGTGATCCATGACATGCCCCGGCCCCCCGAGGCCTTCTTCAAGAGGAAAGGGGGTGAGTGGGAGCCGCTGTGCCCCGCTTGACCCCAGCACATCCCTCACCTCCATGCCGTACTCTTCTCTCATGGCACATCGCTCCTGCTGCTCACTGCTTCTTCGCCGGTACGGCCATCATCTCTGGGCTGTGTGCATCCTGCTCCTTGAGGGGGACACAGGATGGATGCGCCACATCCCACTGACTCCCCTGATGTGGCACAACTGCTCCTGAGGTGCTTATTTGGTCACCACGAAGCAAGTGGCTTTTCAAGTGACACGGCCTCTTCAGTCTGGGCTTTCTCCCCACAAAACTTGGAGGCGACAACTTAAAATCTGGTTTCCGAATGCCCCTTGGCATTGTACAGTCCCTGTACGCAGCAGTGCAGGGGATCCACTCCCATGGAGCGCTGCAGCAGGGAGGCTGTGCTTTCTCTTGGCACTGGCCCACCTCTGGGCAGGGTGGGCTGTGTACAGGGAGTCCGGTCATCTGATGTAAACACTTAAATAGGCCAGCCGGTTTTAGCAGCAGAGGGGATGTGGAGAAACTGAGGTTGAGAAACAGGATTGCTGGGACTGCCTTGTCCAACAGAAGAGTCCTTCCCAGCTCTTTCCGTGCCTGTGCCTCCTGCCTCATGCTGGGAGGTGTCTGGGGACCTGTCCAACCCCTGGACAGGTCCCCAGTGGGCAGTCCTCAGTGTATCTGACATGTGAGAAGCATCGAAGGGAGCAAAGGGCTGAATGTGGTGGATCAGAAAAGTATTGGCTACCACGGAGTGAACCTGCTGGTCACAAGCCTTGAGGCTTGGCTGTGCCGCGTCTCCAGTAAATGAGCTCAGCAGCAGATGAGCTTTCAGGGTCTATTTGCAGTTGGTGTGTAAACTGTCAGTGCTTTGCTAATGTTGGAGAAGTGCTGACAACTACACTTGCTCCTTGCCTGTCCCCAGGCATCTCTCGTGTGTCTGACAGCTACTGCCACCCCCTGCATCCAACAGGGATGCTATAAGGCTTGGCCTCAGGGTGGCTGCTCCTTCCTGTGGTACCCAGGTGCTTTTGTTCTTTATTTTGATGCTAAATCCTTTTAAAAGGCAAACAGTCTTATTTTTTTCTCTGGAATCTAAAATCTGGGTCTGAACTCCTGGTCGTTACCCACTTGGGAGCGTCATCTTCTCCCAGGGTCACTTATAAATGACATTATTGCTTAAACCTAAACCTGGTAGTGTCTGTGGAGCCAATGAGCCAGAGGGGCCTGTAATGATGGTTTAAACCACTGAACTTCTTAAGCTGTTGAGTGATTGGTGTTCAAGGTTCTCAAACTCGCCTTACGACTTCATACAATTGCAGCTTTTGTTACCTATAATCTAGAGGAGAAAGGGGATTTTAGATGCTGCAGCAGGTTGAGAGCAGAGCAGGGGCCCTCAGTAGCTGCAGAACTTTGGAGAGACAGAGGTGGTGTGTGGTGAGAGTCTGAGCAGGTTTGGTTTTGTTTAGTTATAAGGTCAGCAAGCCACGAAGTGGCACTTGGAAGCCAAATCATGAATGGTTCAGGGTCCTAATGGCTCTCCTGGCAGTGGAGCGTTCACCAGTGTCTTGTTATACATAGGCCAGGACTGAAGCAGCTGGGAACCACTGATGAGGCCTATCACACACAGGGGTAGTGCTGTTCTGTCAGCCCTGTGGGCACAGGGGGCTGGTGCTGGAGCCAGGCTTGTCCTGGCAGTGATGTGTGAGGTGATGGGACCAAACCTGCACCTACCCACACCTGTGTGCACACCAAGGAGGAATTTGGGAACAGCGACAGTCCCTGAGCAGAGCAGCCCTGGTGCTAAGTCCTGTGCTGAGTGGCAGCTGCCCATGTTCCCTGAGGTGCTCCCTGCCTGGGCTGGGCTCTTAGGGGAGTCCCATGGGCACAGGCCTGGTGTGATGGGACCAAACCTGCACCTACCCACACCTGTGTGCACACCAAGGAGGAATTTGGGAACAGCGACAGTCCCTGAGCAGAGCAGCCCTGGTGCTAAGTCCTGTGCTGAGTGGCAGCTGCCCATGTTCCCTGAGGGGCTCCCTGCCTGGGCTGGGCTCTTAGGGGAGTCCCATGGGCACAGGCCTGGTGTGATGGGAGTGGCAGGTTGAGAATAGTGGTGATGTGCAGGCAGAGCAGCATTACCACATACCTGCCTGGCCCGGAGCAGGGAGCAAAGTCCTGGGTGCTGGAAATGGGGCTGAGCTTAAGGTGGGAAGGGGAGGGCTGGGTCCCAGGCAGGGTGCTGCCCTAGGCACAAGCTGGAGTGCTGCTGCCTGCTGCAAGCCCTTGATGGTGGCATGTGCTGCTGGGCAAGGCTCCCCAGCCAAAGCTTCTTGTGTTAAACTCTTGTTACCCTGTGTGTGATGTGTGTCCTGCCAGGGGACAAGGACAGTGGCTGTCACCTGTTGATGTTCACCCAGCTGTTGGTCAGGTCACTCTGACTGCTCCTGTGGGGACTCGGGACCACAGTGGAGTGAGATGGGGTAAATGTTGCTGGCTGTTGGAGCTCACTTTGATTCCTGTCAGTCTCTCTGTCTCTGCCAGCTGCTGCATGTCTCCGGAGGCTCCTGGCCTGGAGGGTGTCCACACATCCATGTGTCCTCCAGCCATGCTGGCAGGGTCACAGAGAGCCTGTGCTCAAGGGTCACCCAGAAGGCTTTAACTCCCCTCTACCCTTCTCCTCTGCAGAGCCCAGTCAGGATGACCCAGCAAGCAGCCTGGCCACAGAGCACCATGAAGATGCCTTGCCCAGGGAGCAGCAGAATGAGCAGCATGTGCCAGGTTGGTCTCCCTATGGCAAGCACCCAGCAGAGACCCGTGGAGGAATCACTGGCCTCCCTCTGCCCACAGGGGTTTTGGCTTCAGGCTCCTCTGGTCCAACCCCACCAGTGTTTCAGGCACTGCCCGAGTCACAGTGAGCTGGAGGTGTTCATGGGTCCTGCTCTTGGTGCTGTTCTTGTTGCCAGCGTAACCCTGGGCATTTTGGTTTGACTCTGTGTTGCTCTTACCTGTGTAGAGGGGCCTGATTCTGCTAAGCTCCAATGAGAAGGCAAAGGTGTTTTCCCATGGACTGGGAAAAGGTTGCCCTGGAAGGTCCAGGTTCCCAGAGGGGATGTGGGAATGGTACCTGCTCCCTGCCAGAGCAGCCAGGGCCCTGAATCCCACTGGATGGGCTCACCCCTGTACCAGGATTTTGGCAGCCCTCTCCCAAGGCAGGAGCTACGTGTGGGCAGAGGAGCCCACCCTAAAGTGACACTGTGTTGGGATGTGCATGCCACAAACAGTGCTCTGTAACGCTGCGGGCAGGAGGAGTGAGAATTGGGTCCTTGGAATCATGGCCACGATCCGGGTGGTAGTAACAGAGGCAGTTCCTCCCTCCTCCGTGCCTCAGTGTCGTTCTCCTCCTGCCTCACCTTGTGCATGCAGATGCCGCCCTCTTGCCCACTTGTGGACCTGTTGCCTTGGGGGCTTCACTGAGCTTCAGCTGCCCTTTGGGCACAGCCGAACCACCGCTGTGCCCTCGGCTGAGCTATGTGCTTCTCTTCCAGGAGGGGCGCTGGCTCCTGCCACCGCAGCACTGGAGGGCACCCAGATGACCAGTGACTCGGAGGGGGATGTGTACTGCGATACCGTGGAGCAGATGGAGCCAGAGCAGGTAATGGAGAGCTGGGAAGCACTGGAGTCCAGCACAACTGCTCCCTGCCCTGCCTGTACTCCACAGGCAGATCTCTTGTCTGCTCCCCCACCTCTGCCCCGCCATGGCACTGCCGTGCCACTGCTTGGCACCTTCCATCCTGCAAGCCTTGTGAGACTCCCAAAACCTGTGGGGCCACATGACCGCTCCCTCTGTGCTTTGTGTCCCTCTTGAAACCTCGTCTCTGTCACTGAGGGGAGGCTGAGGAGCTGTCGGCTGTGCCCCAGCACCACTCACAGCAACCTTTGCTCATGTGGTGAGGCTCCAGTGTGGCGCTGGTGGACTGCTAGGGCTGACTGAGGCCAGTAACCATAAGCGGGGCTGGTGTGGGCACCTTGCACATTGCTTGCCCCCCTGCCACTTGCTCTCTTCTCCCTGCTACCAGGCAGCTTGGCCAACACCAGCAGCACTCAGCACTCAAGGTGCTGTGAAGAGGCTAAGTGGATTTGGTGGGCAGGAGGGAGGGAGCCACCCAGATGCCTGGCTTCTCCCTGGAGCGGTTGTGCCACCTCAAGCCCAGGTGCCTCACTTTGCTCTTCTGCTCTAGAGCTCTGTCACCTCCCAAACCAGGCACTGGCTGGTGTTGCCAGTGAGATTTGGCTTCACTGACACTCTCCACACACACCCCCTCCACCACCACAACTGCTGCTATGGGGCATGGGGGGAGGTACCACCACTGCCCTGGCACCAGTTTCTGTGCCCCGTAGCCCCCAGAGAGGGGAGCGGGAGGCTCAGGGCCCTTCTCTCCCCTGTGCAGGCTGGGCAGCCTCTGGGGCTCTGCCTGAACAGTGGCCAGGCCGGGCCTGAGCCCCTGACCCCCCCCGGCGCTGAGCAAGGGGAGCAGGGTGAAGGCAGAAGACTAGAGGGGAGCAGCAGCACTGGCCTTGCAGCTCCTGGCTCCAAGAGAGGTGGGTGCAGCCCTGGCTCCTTCACTGCTCCCTCCCCACCTTCAGGCCAGCAGGGTCAGACCTCAGGGGCTGTTTGGGGTGGAGCAGAGAAATGAGGCCTCACCAGGGCACAGACCTTGGCTCCAGCACCCAGGGGTGGGTTGTGCAGTAGCTGCAAGAAGTCCTGAGCATCCTATCTCTTCATCTGTTGGTCTCCAAGCAGTTTGGTGGTGTTATCACTGTAGGACACATCCCCTGTGCTGCTGTTTTGGAGGATGCTCTGCCAGCTCCTCCCCAGCAGCATTCAGGTTGCACAGAGCTCTGCCTGCCTGTGCCCATCTCCTTCCTGCCTGTGGTCCCTGGTGAGTGCCCACCAACTTTTCTGCAATGGGACTGGGTGTTGTTGTGCTGTGTTCCTGGAAGGGGGTCCTGGGGACAACCTGCTCCTTTGGTACCACTCACCAAATGCCACCTGCTGCTGCTGCTTATGTCTGGGGCCAGCTAGACCCCAGGCTCTTCTGCTGTGGAGAGGGGACAAGGACCCTTCTGCCAAGCTCTGCAGCTCTCCCCAGACACACCCTGGAGCATTTCTGCTCCAAGATGGCATTGCCACCCTTACCCAGGGCACAGCAGAGCTGGTGTTGAAACCTCACCTGCGCACAGCCCACCTCTCTCACCATTATCTTGCCCCCATTAATGTTTGTGCAGACCCTCCTGAGCTGTTTGACCATGGGAGTTCACTTGTACCGAGACTGACAGAGCCAGGCTGGTCTGTCCCTGGGGTGCTGGTGTTTGTGTGGGGCTGGCACAAGCCTCTGCTGGTGTCCTGCTCATAACATGGGTTATCAGGTGTTTGCCAGACTGCAGCCAGGCTGGTTTGGGGCCTGGCAGGGAGGCAGCAGTGCAGCAATGCAGCATTTGGCATCCTGCCTTCACTGGGTGTAGCATGGCCCACATGTACCACTGGGCTGGAAGTCATCTGCTGCCACCACCACCGTGCCGAGGGGGACATGGTGGCCTGGGAACAGGCCTGGGGCTGACTGGTGGATGGGGATGTGGGCAGCAGGGCTGGGCTGGGAGCTCCCTGCTCTCTCTGCCTGGCAGCACACAGGCAGCCTGACATAATCTTGGCAGTGTCCAAGGCCAGGCTGGACAGGGCCTTGGTCAGCATGGTCTAGTGTGAGGTGTCCCTGCCCATGGCAGGGTGTTGGAACTGGATGACCTTAAGGTCCCTTCTACCCAAACCAATCTGTAATTCTATGATCCATTGCTCATGTTGGGTGATGGCACACAGCATGCGCCTGGGGGTGCTAGGGGTGCTCAGCCTGCACACACTGTCCCTGCCCCACCGCCGCTGAGCAGTGCCTGTCTGTACCCCACAGGTCTCTGGCTGGCCAGGGGGAAGCAGGAGACCGAGAGCACCCCTGAGCTCAGCCCGAGGCTACTGGTGAAGCTGGATGCCTGTGTGGCCAGCACGGTGCAAGCCCTGCAGGATGACATGCGGCAAGTGTTGGAGCGCCTGAGCAAGCTGGAAACACTCACCTCCTCTCAGGTGTGTGCTGTGACACCCGGGGAGCTGCTGCACACCAACACTGGGTGGTGGGGCCAAAATGGGTGCCCCAAGAGTGGAGAGACCTCGGGCTTCACTGACACAATCCAGTGGGGCAGAGGCTGGTGCTGCTCTGATCTGCCCCAAGGTACAGGCAGGGAACCACTGTCCCCATCATTTCCATTGTCCCTGGGGTCTCAGCCCAGCTGCACCATCAGGGCCCTCGTAGGAGCCAGGAGTGGGCTGGCTTTAGCCTGTTCCCCCCCTGTCATGGGGATGTTGGCGCTGGAAGTGAGTTCCCAGCCTCACCTGCCCCCCAAACCATCCCTTGTCTTGCAGGGGGATGCAGCTGGAACCAAGCCCAGCCGGCTGCTTGCTTTGCAGGTGAGTTGGAGGTAGGGGATGCAATGGTGGGGACAGGTCAGGGAAGGGTCCATCAGTTGGGGAGCAGGTGACATCTCTGGGGACATGTCCCCAGTGCCTGGGCACTGGGGCCAGTGTTGGTGCCATATGTGCACTGGGTAATAGATGTGACAAGGAGGGCCAGGCAGTGGCAGGGGCCTGCTACCACCTGCCTTTTGGCAGAGGGCTGGGGGATGTTTGGTGACACCAGTGACACCTTTGCCCCCCTCTCCACCCCACCTCTCTCTGTCCCCTTGCCAGGCATCATCCCCATGGCCCCTGACTGTTTCCCCACACACGCTACTCTTCCTTGTCACCTGGCCCTTCGTCACCCAGTGGCTGTTGCACCGCTGGCAGGGCAGGAAGAGGTGACCATTGTATCCCCACTGCCATCACTGGCCCCAAGTGGGGCACAGGACAGCCCTGCTGGGGTGCCAGCACCTTCCCTCCTCATCCTGCTTTGCTGAGCCAGGGAAGCACCATGCAATCGATGAGGGCATCACCTGGCACAGCCCAGGGCCTCCTGCAGGCCGGGACCGTGGCCCCGAGGAACAGCAGCCACCGTGCTCCACCAATCGCAACTGACACACTCAGGGCCTCCACTCAGCACCAACGGCACCGGCATCCACAGGGATTGGGGTGTGGGATCATCACGTGTCCCAGGTGGGATCCCCTGGGATCTCATCATCGCTGCACACAGACAGTCCGGCTGCCTACCGGACCTTAGCCTGGGCACTGGGTGGGCATCAGGGGATGGGCCCTTACCCTGTCCCCAGAGACTGGTTCCATGAAGTGCTTGGACATCTGAACCTGCCTCAATTAAAGCTGCTTGTTCAGGCCAGCCCCGGTGCCTGCTGCCCTGCTGTGGAGAGAGGTGGCTGCCACCGGGCCCTGGGCAGGGGCACGGAGCAGCTGCCTGGTCCCGGCCTTTCCTCCAGGGCCGACGTCTCCGGTACGGGCACCAGCCGCCATCCCGGACCCTGCACCACGGGGACTCTCCCTCTCCTAGCCCCGGAGGGGCAGACGGCAGCTTCTGCCCGCGGTGTATGGGGGCTGTTGGGGACCTGCGGTACCCCCCTCGTTCCGGTACTGCTCGGTCGCGGCTCCCCGCGAGCCCTGTGCCACTGCCGGGGGGAGCAGAGACCCCCCCTCCTTGCGCTGCTCCCCACTCCTTGGCTACGGACCCCCGTGTACTGCCCACCGCGGCCGCAGGTCCCCATCTCGGGTGACCCTCTTTTTTCCCCAGTGCCCCCCCAGCCCTGGGTCCCCTTCCCCAGCCACGGATCCCTTGGGGCCCCAGGGGCCGTGTTTGGGGCACAGAGTCACCGTGGGGGGGGTGGCAGAACCAGGACCCGACCCCGGTGCCGGCCCCCGCTGGTCGGTCCCAGATCCGGGAGCCGCAGTTCCGCACAACCCCTAAACAAAAACGGGACGCGGTGCCTTTAAGGAGGGACTTCTTCCCGTTTGTTTACATCTTCCCACCGCGCGGCACCGGGATCCCTCCGCTTCCTCCCCTGTCCCTCCCTGCTGTTACAACCCTGGTGTCGTAGCACAGCCCCGCGCCCCCTCCGCGGAGCGGGGACTCCTTTCGGGCCGCCGCACAGGCTCTTCGCGGGGTAGGGGAGCGCTGCCCCCGGCGCGGCCCTGAAGGTCGCGGGAGCGCCCCTCCGCGCGTGGTACGACCTAGCCCTGCCCTCCCCCTGCCCGGATTGGCGGAGCCGCTCGCGAGAGACATCCAGAGAGGCCAATCGCGACCCCTCTCCTGCAGCGGCCATGGGGGTGTGGCCCCGCCGTTGTGCCCGCCCTCCTCCCCCTCTGATTGGCTGCGAGTGGCACCGCCCTCGTAGCGGGGAGCCTTAGTGGGTGAGGCGGGCGAACGGCAGGGGCAGGGTTTCTGCGTGCAGCGGAGGCGGGGCAAGCAATGCGCCTGCGCGGGGCGCGTGCGGCTATTTAAGGCGGGGCGGTGAGCGGGGGGCCCAGTCGGGAGCTGGCGGCGGTTGTGGCGGGTGGTGGCGGCGGAGCGGTGCTCGGGGGTGGGGGGGGGCGGCGGTGGTGGCGCGTGCCATGCGCGCGGGGGGGCGGGCCCAGCGGCGTTAACCCCTGCGTGACCGGTGACCGCCGGCGGCGGCGGCGGCGGCGATCCCTGGGGGCTCTGCCCCGTGCCATGGCCCAGGCGGCCTGAGCCGGGGGGAGGACAGCCCCATGCGGCTCTCGTAGCGCCCGTCCCCGAGGGAGCGGTGCGCGATGGCTAACACGGTGCCCGCAGAGTCGGTGCCCGCCGAGCCCGAGCCGCAACCCCAGGGCGAACCGGAGCCCAGCTGCGAGCCCCAGCCCGAGTTGCGGCCGGAGCCACAACGCGGCGGCGCGGAGGATGGCGAGGCCGACCGGCTGCCGCCCCCCGGGGCGGAGGAGGCGGCAGCGGGAGGCGCCGGGGGGCCGCCGCCGGCGGCGGGTGGAGCGGCGCGTCCCGGCCTGGGCCCGCGGTACCGGGCGGCGGTGGGCCGAGCCGAAGAGTGGCCGGTGAAGAAGAAACACCGTCGGCGGCCGTCGAAGAAGAAGCGTCGCTGGAAGCCGTACTCGAAGTTGAGCTGGGAGGAGAAGCAGCAGTTCGATGAGCGGCAGAGCCTCCGCGCCTCCCGGCTGCGCGCTGAGATGTTCGCCAAGGGGCAGCCGGTGGCTCCCTACAACACGACGCAGTTCCTGATGGAGGACCACGACCAGGAGGAGCCCGATCTGAAAACGGGGCTGTACCCGCGGCGGGCGGCCGCCAAGTCGGACGACACGAGCGAGGAGGATTTCCTGGAGGAGGCGGCGGACGAGGACGGGGGAAGCGACGGGATGGGGGGTGACGGCAGCGAGTTTCTGCAGAGGGACTTCTCGGAGACGTACGAGCGGTACCATGTGGAGAGCCTGCAGAACATGAGCAAGCAGGAGCTGGTGAAGGAGTACCTGGAGCTGGAGAAATGCCTTTCCCGTATGGAAGAGGAGAACAACCGGCTAAGGATGGAGAGCAAAAAACACGGGGGGGAGGCGGCGGAGGCGGCGCGGGTGCGGCAGCTGGAGCTGGAGGTGGACAGATTGAGAACCGAGAACCTGCGGCTGCAGCGGGAGCGGGACGCGCCCCGCGCCGAGAAGGACCCCTGCAAGCCGGGGGAGTGACCGGGCCCGGCCCCGAGCGGCGGGCGGGGGGAGGGGTGTTGATGTGTTGGTGGCTTCGGGTTTATGATCTTTTCTGTGTGTGTCTAAACCAAAAAGTGGGGAAGAAACAAAACAAAAACACAAAAAAACCCTCTCCGGGGAAGCTGTAAATTGGCCCAAACTGACTATAAAAATATAGGTCTAATAAATTTAATTACTTGTAACTGTAATGCGTTTGGTGTGATTTCTTGGGAATGTTGGGTGGCATTCTCGTAGGGAATACCCTTGGAATGATTTTCATGCTGTTCTATTGAGTGTTGGGTTAAAGGAAGCTGGGATGGCCTGTTCAGCTCTGTTTGTTGGTCACCCTTTGGTTCTGATCTTGTTTGAGGACCTGGAATAAGTAAAGCACCTGAAGGAGGGAGACCAGCCCTGAATGTGTGTGTACCACAGACCTGTGTCCGCCTCTGAGCGCAAGTGCATGTTTGCCTCAAGGCTTGCTCAAAGTGAACTCTTGGGGTGGTAAAAACCTGGGTCAGGTCAGTGAGAGCTGGGCAAAAACTGCCCCAAAATACACTTTCAGCTCCAAGGGAGGGGGCAGTTTTGGGGGTCAATATGTGGCCTCCGGAATGGCTGATGAGGAGGGAGTGGGGAAGGCAAATGTGATGCTCAACCTTCTCCTTCCCTGTGGCTGTGCCCAAGAGGGGCAGGAGAGGAAAAAGCTGAAGAAGCTCCAGGCAGCTGCATGGTCTGGAGAGGGTTTGGGGGGAGAAAAATGGGTAAATTCAAGGGTAAAGTAATGGTCTGAGCCTGCTCTGCTCTGGGCTATGCCGTAAGCCAAGGCCATTGGGATTGAAACGGGGAGTATGGATTACTGAAACTGGTGCCTGGGGAGCAGGGGGGTGCTTTACCCCCCCTCCAACCCCAGGCAACAGCATGGGAAAAATGGCCTTCTATACAAAAATGGAGAGGTTAAGATTGGAAAGGGGAGAAAAAGGTGTCCCCAGTGCAGGGGAGTTGCAGCACTGGCGGTTAAAGTGGCTGCACCAAAGGGCTTTGGCTTTATGGATTTAACAACAGCATGGCACAGCCCTGTGTGCTCTGGGGCATCCATGGGGAGGGAGAAGGGAAACTACTGGAGGGCGACTTGGTTCGGAGCTGGTAGCGCCCACGCTGCCTTCCCCTGTGCCATGACATCATCCAGCAGAGACCGGAGCAGCTGTCAGCACTGAGCCCGGCCCACAGGCAGTTAATGGGGATCTCAGCAGCAAGGAAGAGCAGCACCAGACCCGAGTCCTCCTGCTCATCCCGGGTGCTTCTCTCCTGCAATTCCTTCCCCACCAAGGAATGATTCCCACTCTGGATCCACTGCCTGTGATTTGCTTCTGAGGCAGGAGCACTGCAGGGGCATGGCAGATGGCACCAGGGGTGGGTGCTATGTGTCACACCATCAAATGCAGCTCTTGGCACCTGGAAAACGTGAAAAACTTCATGCAAGGCAATATTTTAGTGAAATCAAGCATGGTTGTTACACGGTGAGGTCAGACGAGCCTTGGGCAACCTGGGCTAGTGGGGGGTGTCCCAGCCTGTGGCAGGGGGTTGGAACTGGATGAGCTTTAAACTCCTTTCTAACCCAACCCAGGCATGATGGTGTTACCACACTGAGCACAGCCACAGGGTCCACCCTTCATGTAAATGTAACCCCAACCTGGGATTATGGCACAAGCTCAAAAGAAAAACCATCCCACCTGTGGTTATGGCCATTCCTCCATGGCACAGGGGCAAAGTGATGCAAGGACATACCAGTTCCTTGAAGACGCTGCTTGCTGCAAGGAAATAAAGAAAAAAGGAACCAGTTCAACTTAACAGCTTCATGTCACAATGCTGGTGTGAAGTGAAACCAGAATCCTGCACCTCAATGCTGCTGTCCCTCCAGCTCAGAAAAGGCTTCAAGGACAAGTTTCCAGCATGGCAATTAGTCCCCAGGTCCGTTAAACCTGTTTGATGAGCCAGGTTTTATAAAGCAGGAATATGGTGCTGCCAGTAACCCCGCTGTCCTGCCTTCACTCGCACTAACTGCACTTCATTCCTTAGCTTTCTGTTCCAAGGATATATTCACATAGCTGTCAGGATGTCCTGGTGGACTCTTGTGCCACAAGAGAAGTAGGATTTTGTTAAAAGAGATGGATCTGCAGCCCTGTATCTGCAGTGGAAGAGGCCAGCACTGAAAACCTGGCAGCTGTCAGTCCATCTGAAACACACCAAACCCCAGTGTTAGGATCATCCCCTCCAGCTCCCACCCTCCAAACCCCCCTCTAACAATGCAGGGAGGTGCAAGGCACACAGCCTGAGTCTAACCCCCATTGGTTTGGCAAAATCAGCTTGAAATTAGATCTTCAGCTGTCCTGAGCCTGCAAAGACACACACCACACTAACCCCCCTGCTTTGGAAACACAGCAGTTCGTAGAGAGGTGAAGTTTTGGAGTTCAAGACCTCATAAAGCAACGTGGGAGTCAAAAGTGATCCAAAGAGTCACAACAACAAAGCACCTTCTTCAAATAAAACCAACCCACCAACTGCAGAGACACAGACTCATCCGGTTTTTAACTAGAGGAGTCCCCATTTGACAGCACAATCCGCACTTATGCCAGAAAGCCTCCAAAATCTCACTGCTTTGCATCTAAATCACATCCCCTTCATGCCAGGGGATGAGCCAGCATCATCTGCCTTTTGCAGAGGGAAGGAGCCATGGCTGAGCCCCTTGCTGAACGGAACTCTGCTGATGCCACAACTGGGCACCCAACCGAGGCTATCCCCAAAGGAGCTGGGCCTGCAGGGGACGGGCAGCTCACGCACTGCTCGATCCTGAGTTGTTTGGCGGGGGTTTGGGGACGCCTGCAGAAAATCAGCCTTTTTGTGACTCTGCTCAGGGGAAACCCACCCCGTTGTTTCCACAGCCCCAAGGAGCGGCCTTTATAACCCCGAGCCAAGGCGCGCTCCGGTCTGTAATCAGCTCGCGAAGTTACCTCTTCGGCCCCGGCAACAGGCAACTGCTTTCGTGTTTAAATCTCTCCAAGCGCTGCAGCGGGAGCAACGGGAGGCCATGTTAACTGTGATTCACCGGATCCCGACAGGGAAGGGACAGCTCCCTCCGGGAATCCCTGTGCGAACCTGGCCGTGCTTTAGCTAAAACGCGTGACACAAAGGATTAAATTCGACAGATTATTCCCCCCCTCCCCCCCGGTGTATTACAGCTGTGTTGTGAGGTGGCACGGTGGAACGTGAGGCTTTCCTCCTTCCGGGAATCACAATTCCGAAGCCAAATCCCACTTCCAACATCAAACTGCTCTGCTTGCTCACACCGGGGGGGCAGAGCCCAGCCCCGCGGGGAGCTCGGGTGCTGCTGTCCAGCAACGCTCGGACACCGTTTCAACGCCGGCTTTGCTGGAACATGCAAGCCCGGTCCCCCGCGGGGCTGGAGCCAAAGCACCGCTGCCGAGCGGACCCACGACGTGAGAGCCTCCGGAGCGCGGTGCAGGGAGCGCCGGCCTGGGCCTTGCCCCGCACCACCGCGCACTCGGGCTCCGGTCCGAGCCCCGTCCCCCAGCTCCAGACGAGGCGCTCCTCGTAGGTGATGGGCTCTCCCCGTCCCCGGAGCCCTGACAGGGGGAGCGGCCTGTGGCGGGCGCGGCGCCACCGTCCACCTCAGGGCCAGCGGGGAGACCCGCGCTCCGCTCCCAGCAAAGGGACGCTCGTCCGGGCTGCCCCAGGCTCCCGGCTCGGCACCGAGGAGCCCCCGCCGGTCCCCGGCCGCGCCCCTGTCCCACCGCGCCGCGTCACCCGCACCCCGGCGGCGGCAGCAAGGCCCAGAGCCTGCCTCCACACCACACACAAAATGGCGGCCGCCACTTCCCCACAGCCCGCTCGGCCGCCATAGCCGACACCTTTGCGCTGCAACCTTTCTGCCAATCAGATGCCGTCGTGCCGCAACTTGACGACTTGGAGGAGCCAATGGAAACAAGCGTTGTAGAGGAAGAGGAGGCGTGCGGGGATTATGGGCTTTGTAGTCCAGTCTCGCAGAGGGGCGGCGGGGCCCGTGAAGGCGCAGACTCGCTCTCCCATGATGCCCAGGGACCCCACGCGGGAGGGACACAGCCGGGCGCGGCGCGTTGCCATGGCGATGAGCGGAACGGGGCCGCCCGGTGGCCGCGGGGGGCCGGTCCTGGGCCCCACCCCACGCTGCCGATCGCCCCCGGTCCAAGTGACACGGTACCGAGGCCTCGGCCGCGGCGGGGCGGGGCGGGCTTCCGCTTCCCGCAGGCCCTAGGGTGGGGGGGTCAGGGCCCGCCGGAACCGGGAGGAGACAGCGAAACCCGGCTGTGGTGCTGCCGGCCTGCTGGTGGCACAGCGGGGAGAGGCCTGGCTGAGGCGGGAGCAATGAGGCGATCCCAGCCGGGTGCCCGGCTCGAAGCTGGAGGGATCCCAGCTCCCAACGGGCCGTGTCCCCGCCTCAGAGTGGGGGTCCCGGTTTTCAGGGGGGTGCCCATCCCTAAACCCTGCCTTGTGCTTCAGCCGGCTGGCGCTTAACTCTTTAATGCCCTTCTGCTCCTCCAGAGCCATTCCGGGAGGGCAGTTGGCAGGCACGGATCCCTGTGGGGATCGTGGCCCCTGGCGCAGCGAGAGCTGAGCTATCTCGGGGGTGAAGCTTGGTGAGAACTTGGTGAGAAACCCCAGGTCGTGTCTCTGCCCATTTCCAGCTCTTGTGCTGCCTCCTTCCAGGTTCAGCCTTGGCTCCATCTTGGATCTCAAGGAGAGGAGTGACCCAAGAGTGAAGCTTGTTAGCTTTTCCAATTGTTCAACACGGATGTTTCCCAAAGCCTCCGTGGTGGTGCTCGGGCTGCAAATACACAAAGGACTAATTTGTATGTGGGGGATCAGGACACGTAAACGGCAAAAGTAAGCACTAAATTTTGCGTAAAGGCTAAAAAACTTAGAAAGGTTTTCTATATGAAGACAGATGTCTTGGATTTTCCCTTCTTGGAGGGAAGTGTGGAGCAGGCAGGGCCCAGGCTGTGTCCCAGTGTGATTTGGGCAGAACAAGGCAGGGAATCGGACAAAAAGGTTTTTTTTCTGGCCTTTAAACCCCAAAAAAAAAACTCTTCCCCCCCCCCCCTCCTTTAAGATGTTAATCGATGGGGGTTAACCTGCTGTAGGGTTGGTTTTGGAAATGGTCTGGCTGTTCCTGAACAGAAAAGGGGACATGTTAAATGGTCAAAATCTTGGGATGTGGTTGGAGAGGAAGGGGACAGATCCACATCTTGCTCCTTGCCCATCCCAGCATGACCTTGCTGTAGATATGGGGAACGGTGACAGGCTGATCCCTGAGCTGCTGATGCCAGAGGCTTTTGCAGTTTATAGCTCCAGACTGATTCCTCATGGATTTGGGTCTTTTCCAGCCATGTTTTAGCCTCCTTCACACCCTGGGGCTGTGCAGCTGAGCACAACCAGCCAGGTTTGGGCACAGCCATCATCCTGTCTGCCATCCATGGGTCCTCCCGCCCTTCATGATACCCAAAAACTTGGGTGCTCTGACTCTTTCCACACTTCTCAGAAGTATTTTGGGAGGACACTGGATATTTGTACAACCCCAGTCATGCAAATTGGCCTCCGCAGGACAGCAGACCCAGCTGGCTTTGCCCCAAACCTCTGGGCAGACATTGCAGGGTGCTGAATTTAAACCAGTGATGAGGGGGCCTTCTCCTTCCAGAGCAGTTTTGGGTCTGGATTTGCAGAGGAATGGGGGTTTATCACACCATAGCCCCGGGGATAGCACTGCCCTGGATGCGGCATGAGCTGCTTGCTGGGACCAGCCTGAGCCTGAGCAAAGCCTCCAGTGGTTGGGGCAGGGTTGGAGCAAGGGAAGCTCAATGCTGTTGACTGAGCTCTGCAGAGAGCCCTCCCCACCCCAGCCCTGCTCCCAGCTGAGCCCCTCATGGCACTGGTGCTGCCTGCCCTGCTTAAACACTGTTGTTGGGAGCCCTTGGGTGCCCTCACATCCCTGTGCTGTCCCCAGGACACCCCAAAGCACAGCCTGGCACCCCTCTTTTGCCCCATGCTGTTTGCTTTGCTCTCCGCTGTTGAAGCTGAAGCTGATGTGGAACCAGCTTGGCTTTCCCGCTCACTTCCCACAGTCTGACCATTCAGTTCCCAGCACCCAGATCTCCAGCTCCCAGCACTTGGCACCCCAGTACCCCCGCTCCCCCCACCATGTTCCCAGCACCCATCCCCCAGGACACCCCCACAGGTGATATGGAATAGGGACTGTGTCCTCCCCCCGGGTGATGGGGAGTAGGGGCTGTGAACCCCAGGGATCATCAACCCATCCCTCAGGCACACTGGGATCATAGACAGATCCCAGAATCAGCCAGGTGAACCTGTCCCCACAAGCCACTCTGTCACACAGTGTCAAGGGCCACCAGCTGAACCCTGTGGTGGCACCGTTTATTGTAGGTCCTACAAAAAAAGCAAAGATAGCTAAATCTGCCTAGTTCCCTGCACAAAGGGGACCTTGACTCAGCCCAAAGGCTAGGGGGGCTACACAGGCGGCTGGGAGTGTTGGGGGGGGGTGTCCCAGGGTGCACTCCATGGGGAAAATGAGCAGGTTTGGAATCGGGCGCTCACCTGGAAAACCCATCCCAACTTTGCCAGGAGCTCTTCTGGGCAGATGGGGAAAACTTGATGACCCAAGCCATGGATGCCTGGGTGAGAGTGCTAATGATTAATTAATGAATTTTATGAATTAATTGATTGTATAAGGCAAAAGAAGAGGGTGTCTATGGTGAGTGGACATTCTGGAGGAGCCACCTTCTCAAACCTGAAAGCAAAGGTGTGAGAAAGGGCCAGGGGTCAGTGGCTGTTAAATGAACTGTCAGTAGTGAGATTCATTTTGAAGGCTGGAAAACATGGCAGGATGGATGGATGGAACTGCTTATCCATCCCTGGACCAGCCCATTTCTCCTTGCTCATTAAAATCCTTTGTCTTTTCCCGCTGGTGATGTTAACTCTAGGAAACTGCTCTTTTCCCCTCTCCTGGCCTGTTTCGTCTCATTTTTGCTGCCCATCCCCAGGACGAGCATCAGGCCAACACTGACATCAAGTGGCTGCTGGGATCCCTCGCACGCCTGGGCCGTATCCTGCCCCTCCCTGTGCTGGGAGCAGCCTAGCGTCACCCACATGGCCTCATCCTGCCGTGGAGAGGGGTCCGGAGTAGGGTCAGGAGCCGTGGCCAGTTGTACCTGGCCAGGTCTCCATTGCCCGTCGTCACGCAAGCAGGATGCAGGCAGCTGGACTCCATCACCACCCCACTGCTGTCCCCAGCTGGGCCATCACCATGTCCTGCTCCTGTCCCCGCAGGCCCGGCCATGCAGTCGATATCCCAGCGGGGTCGAACCAAGCGCGCTGACAGCATCACCAAGCGCAGAGCATCCGCTGCATCCCTCACCCCTGGGGTGCTGGTGAGGACCCCCTGCACATGGCATCCCCATCCTTGCTGGTGGTAAGGTCATGGTGACAGGTGAGCAGTGAGGTTGCGGTGGCCCTGCCACCGTTGGGGACACTTGTCCTTGACTCCATGCCGCAGCCGTGGACTTCGTGCTG
Source organism: Agapornis roseicollis (assembly GCA_002631895.1). Classification (NCBI taxonomy): domain Eukaryota; kingdom Metazoa; phylum Chordata; class Aves; order Psittaciformes; family Psittacidae; genus Agapornis; species Agapornis roseicollis. The sequence goes on along the minus strand of NDXB01015339.1, from coordinate 17,982 downwards.
AGCGCGGAAGTGGCGGCGGTGCCTCGTCTGCTGGGGCTGGCAGAGCCCCAGGTCACCGTGAGATCTGGCTTCAGGCTGCAGGTAACACCAGGGTGACATCCCCTCTGCTCAGGGTGATGCTGTGACGTGGGGGTCCCCGGAGAGGATGGTGTGTTTGCCCCCCCCCCCCCCCCCCCCTCCCCCACCCGCCCCCCCGCCCCCAGGGAAGGGACCGAATGTGGCCCCCCCCCCCCNGGGTCCCCGGAGGGGATGGTGTGTTTGCCCCCCCCCCCCTCCCTCGGTATTGCTGCCCCATCCACAAACCTGGGGTCAGCTCCAGCAGAAAATCATGGTGTTATTCCCATTTTAAAGCAGGGGAACTGAGGCATGCTAGTGCTAAATGGCTGTGCTGCCCTCCTTCCAGGGAATAAAGTCTGGAAAACCCCATTTTTCCTCCAAACCACTGGGCTCAGAGGCCCGGAAGTGTTTTGCAACACCCCATTCACCTTCACCCCCACACCCTGAGCCTGGGGCTGAGCTCAGCCAGGGAAGCTGGAAGCCCAAGATGGTGTCTGGGGAGAGGGATGCCTCTGGTGGGATATTGACTGCAGGTGGGGCTGAGGATGGGACAGCAGTTGAGGGTGCTCTGCAGGAATCCACCCATGGGTAGAAGAGGAGGTGGAGGTGTGCTGAGCTGGGGCTCTGTGTGGCTTTAGAGAGGCTGTGAGTTTGGATCCATCCCCTGAGGGCAGTGCAGGGCTGAGCTCTGCTGTGTAATGAGGTATGTCAGGTCTCTGCAGCTTCCCTTTGGGGTTTCCCTGCCCAAGCCCCTATACTGCAGACCTATGACCCTCCATGCTGCCAGATGGGGTGTCAGGGGGGTTGGGACTGTGGTTCTGGGCATGGTTTGCAGGAGGACTCTGTGATACTGATGCTGGTTGTTTATCCCTCAAGTCCGGAAACTCACTGGGAAGGAAAGGGAGGGGAGAGCTGGGGCTGTTCCAGCACTGAAGCAGGAGGGATATGCCTGGCTGTACCCAGAGAGAGCCCCAGTATGTGCCCATACACATAGGCCTAATGCTCCTTGACCCCCAACATCACCCCTTTGTTCCCCCTCCAGCTCCGTGACCAGAAGGATCAGGGACCTGCTGGTGGCTTGGGACAGGACTGGAAAGTGACAGGTCAGTGCTGTGGGGTTGGGGCTTGGGTGCTGCTACATTGCACCCTTGGGTGTCATCATCCTGTCCTCCTAATCTTAGCATAGACAGAGTGGGGAGGTGATATGTATAAGGATACAGGTCCTTTGCCTTAGGAATGAGACTTCCTGGGGATTTCCTGGCTGATGCAAGACTGGGCATGAGAAAAACCTTGTCCTTGAGCTAAGGTGCTGCTGTAAAGAGGTTGTCCCTAAGAAGGGACTTTGCTTTAGCGTGTTTGGCCCCTTGCTATGTCTCTTTGGGTCCCTCAGGACATCAGCTCTTATAGACTGAAAGTTTGTGTCCGTATCTGCCATGAGAGGTGTGTAGGATGGGAAATGCAGGCAGGGGTGGATAGATGCTGGAGGTCTCCCATGGCAGGGAGAAGGTGTCCCCACAGGCAGAGCAGACACGTGTGCGTCGCCTCAGCACCCAAACCCCAGCACAGGGCTACTGGGAGCCTCAGGGCCACATCGAACACCCGTCCTGACCGCACCAGCATCCAGGGAGGAGCAGGTGGTGCCACCATGTCCCAGGCAGAAGGTATGGCTGAGCCCTTGGTCTGTCCTGGGAGAGGCTCAAAGGCTCAGGCTTTGCATGGGGACCCCAGTGCTGGTGTCATGCTCCCAGTCAGTGCCAGTCCCCATGCCATCTTGTTTAATGGCCCTGTTTTTTTTTGCATTTTTGATCCTAAAAGCATGTTTTCCCCCCAAACCATGATCTGGGCTGCTCCAGGAGCTCTCATGGTAGCAGCTCATGTCCCCATGTCCCCCCTGGTCCCATCACCTCCCACGGGGAGGGTGGTAGAACCTGGATGGAGTTGGGGGTACAGAAAGAAGCACTGAGGAGGAGTGCAGGCAGCTGGTCACCAAAGCATGAGAGATCCATACATGGACCACTCTGCTCCATCCCTCCCAGGAGATGAGGAGACATTTGAATACTGTGATGTGGTCATCAGCAGCCAGGAGCAGGTTTCAGATGTGTACACGCAACTGGAGAAGTTGGGAGAGTAAGTGGAAGTCCAACATCCCCACCACTCGGGGATGGTCCATGGCTGTCCATGCGCAGCTCTGGCAGGGATGCAGATTGTTGGGGATGGCTCCTCCATGCCTCATCCTCGCTCTACCCCAGAGGGAAGTTTGGGATGGTGTTCCGCCTTCAGGAAAAAGCCACTGGCAAAATCCGGGCTGGGAAATATTTCCGGACACGGACAGCGAAGGAGAAGCAGGTGGCTCGGGATGAGGTGGAGCTCATGAACCTGCTGCATCACCCGCGCCTCGTGCAGTGCCTTGCTGCCTTCCAGGGCCCCACCGAGCTGGTGATGGTGATGGAGTAGTGAGTGGGGACACAGAGCTAAGTGTGGGGGTAGGGAGGACAGTGCTGGGCTTTGCCAGGGAGATCATGAGGGTGGGAAAATGTCCCTGCACCATGGACGGATGGGGAACCTGCAGCCCCTGGAGATAAGGCTAGTAAGATCCTCTGCAGTGGGGCTTCTCCTTGGGGCTGGTGGCCTCCAGCAGGTCCTTGTCCTCCCCCAGTGTGGCAGGTGGGGAGCTCTTTGAGCGCATTGTGGGCGATGACTTCGAGCACACAGAGCCCAGCTGCACCCAGTACCTGCGGCAGATCCTGGAGGGGCTGCAGTTCATGCACAGTCAGGCTGTCATCCACCTCGACCTCAAACCTGAGAACATCATGTGTGTCAGCCCCAGTAGCCACTGGCTCAAGATCATTGACTTCGGCTTGGCACGGAAGCTGGGTGAGAAGCATGGGGGGTCTGGGGAACCAGGGCAGGGACTGTCACCATCACAAGACCTGATCTGGCTGGGCACATCAGCAAGGAACTTGCCAGCCTCCTGCCTGCACCTCTGGGACAGGCAACGCTATGGCACTAGATCAGGGCCCTTCCTGGTGACCATAAGATGCTCTTGGGAAACCTGCATGTCCCCAGCCTTGCTTCTGATATGGAGACCACCTGTGCCTGTGCGTGGTCAGCACCTAGAGATGCTCTAGGAAGGCACCAAGACCTGCAATGTGTTCTGGAATGCGGCATCCACCCGGCACATGTTAGTGTGTAGCTGGGCTGCCCTGGGGAGATCCCAGCTGGAAACCTGCCCCATGCATCTTCTCTGCAGCTCCAGACACCCCTGTGAAAGTGTTACATGGCACCCCTGAGTTCATGGCTCCAGAAGTGGTCGCCTTTGAGCCCGTGGGCTTCTCCACAGACATGTGGAGTGTTGGTGTCATTTGCTACATCCTGTGAGTGGCCTCTTGGGAACAGCAGGTTGGGATGGAGAGGGCTGGGCTGTCACTGATGTCCTTGTGCCATCTCTCCAGGCTGAGCGGGGAGTCCCCCTTCCAGGGGGACAATGACATGGAGACACTAAGCAACATCACAGCTGCTCAGTGGGACTTTGAGGAGGAAACCTTCTCGGAGATCTCCCAGCTAGCCAAGGACTTCATCAGCCAACTGCTGCAGAAGGACCCCCAGTAGGACCTGGGGGAATGCTAAGCTGGAGCTGGTTGGGTTTTGGGGTGCTAAAGGGACGGGCAGGGGAAAGCATTGAATGTGGTTAATGAAAGGGATGCTCCATGGGGCCATGCCAGCAGATGAAGGTCCCCTTGTGACTGACCCATGTGTCCCCAGGCGCCGGCTCTCCAGCACAGGGGCCCTGCTGCACCCCTGGCTGCTGCAGACCCAGCCCTGCAGCACGAAGGCACTGCCCAAGGAGAGGATCAAGCAGTTCCTGACCCATCGGAAGTGGCAGGTACCTGGAGGGCTGATGAGGATGTGGACATAGGGATTGGTCTGGTGCTGGGGCTCAGTGCTCCTGCTCCTCTTTCCAGAAAACAGGCAAAGCCCTGCTGGCCCTCAACAGGCTGACCCTGCTGTCCCAGAGCCTGGAAAGGAAAGTCTTGGAGACTCAGGATGAGGAAGGTGATGGCCCTTGTAGTGTTATCCCCAGTGCACCCTGTCAACCCATTCTCTCTGCTTTGCCATCCCCAACTGGGCTACTTCCCTCTCCTAGTGTCACTAAACATCCAGCCATGTCCCTGCTATGGCATTTCTGCTGCAGGACAGCTTCAGTACCTCCATCCTCATCCCTGAGGGGCAATCTCTAATGCAGCCTTGGGATGGGCACATCCAACTTTGCAGGGCTAGGATCTGTGTGTGACCAGGTCTCTGGAATCCAGAGCTGATCCCCACAGGTGCCACATGTGTTCTTCTAGCAGAGGGTGGATTCTGAACCCTGCCAACTCCTCACCATTCCCTATCTCCATCTGCACGCAGACCTGGGCTGCAGCCCAGAGGAGGACCAAACCTCTGGATCTCAACTCCAACGAGGTTCCAGTGTATCAGAGCTGCTGCCAGACAAAAAGGAGGAGAAAGACGGGAACGCTGCAGCCACAGGGGAGGCAGAGAGCAGTGTCAATGTGGCCGTGCCACCCCAGACCTAGACCACCTAGAGCTGCTGCTAGGAGAAGAGAAGGGACCAATGGGGATGAAACCTTCTCCAGCAGCTCACAATGACCTGGCCAGCCTGGGGTGGACCCAGAGCCCAGGGCTCTTCTCCCATGGGTGAGGTCTGGGGTCCCATGGTGCCCCTGTTCAGCAAGGAATTGGTGCTCCTGTCTGCATCCCCCCGGGGCTCGAGCCGTCACAATAAAACACTGAGAATCTCTGTAGTCTCTTTTTCTTTTTTTTTTCCCACCCAAAATCACTGGGAAGGGTGGGAAAGAGCTGCCTGAGCTGTGCTCACTTTTTGGGAGCTGGGACTGGGTTCTCCCCCTACTTGGGCCATCACCCTTACCTTTTCCAGGAGAGATGCTGGCCCTGGGGACAGCTCTAGCAGCAGTCCTTGTCATCCTTGGTTTGTAGGAGTCTCTCCTCATCACAAAGCAGGGCTGGCACCATGTCCTGAGCACACAGGCAGCAGGAGCCAGGGTGAGCCCTGGGGCCTCCAGTCTCTCCATTTCTGGGGCAACTTTGGGGCCAGCTGGGCTGGAAGAGGCCCAGACCCTGCTGTGTGACCTCCAAACCCCTCCTAAGGAGGCAGCTTGAGCAGACATTGGTGTTTAGGAGCCCCTCTCCTTTTACATGAAGTTCACAGCCCTGATCCTGGGGCAGAACAACCCCAGGCACTGGTGGGTGCTGGGGGATACCCAGCTAGGATGGAGCTTGGTCCAGGGGTCCTGGCGAAAGCCAGGCTGCCTGTGGGCCAGCAGCGTGCCCCTGCTGCAGAGAAGGGGAATAACGCTGGGCTGCGTTTTGACAACGTGTTGCCAGTAGGTGGAGGGAGATGACACTTCAGCTACTGAGCGCTGCTGAGGCCGTGCCTGCAGGACTGTGTCACGGTCTGCGGCCCCAGTGAAAGAGACGTGGACACAGCGGAAAGTTCAGTGGAGGATGGTGGAGGGACTGGAGCACCTCACCTATGAGGAAAGGCTGAGAGAGTTGGTATTGTTCAGCCTGGGGGAGACTCCTGGGAAACCTTAGTGTGACCTTTGGATACTTGGGCTTACAAGAAAGATGAGGAGAGATGAGGGTGACCAACCCTGTCTCTTGAAAACCAGGATGAGTGTATTAATTGCAAAATATTTAACAGTATGCTGAAATGTTTAATGAAACAAAGAGATTTTAACTGCAAAATTGAGCTTTAGAAAAGTGGAACAAACCCAAATGTGGGTGACCCCAATTTTGTTGCTGCTGAGCTGCCTGCTGCTCCCCTCTGGCCTCCCAGAGCCCCAGAGATGACAGAGAGGATGCAGCATCATGCCAAAGGGAGCTCAGGAATCCACAGCAGCTCCTGATCAGGTTGTGCATCCCTTGTTTGGGATCCGGGGTTTGCAGAGGTTGACAGAACAGGTCCAGCGCGTTCCCCTGGTCTCTGCGGTGCCAAGTGCCTGTCCCAGCACCTCAGCAGGTGTTCCCAAATAGAAGATGCCATGAGAGCTGGATGGATGCAGCCCCAGGGCTGCGTGGAGGGTTCCAGGAGCCCTTCTGGATCCATCCTTTACCCATCCCTCAGCACATCTATCCTCAAGACTTTAATTTCACCAAGTCTCAGTAAATCTCACCAAATCTTAGTAGAATAATGTGCTTCATGCCCCAGCAGTGGTTGGGAGCTCCGGTCACTGATGCTATGGGGAACTGCCTTGGTAAATAAAAGAATAAAATAAAATTAAGAAAGTAATATGATATGAAAAGGTAAAGGATAAGGAAAAAAGATTAAAATAAAAATAATAACATAAAAATAACACGAAATAAAAATTAAACAAGCTAAAATAAAAAGAATTAAATAAAATAAATGCATAAATTAAATATAAATAAAGAATTAAATAAAATTAATGCATAAATTAAAAATTAAGCCAACTAAACGTAAAATAAAATAAGAAACCGAAATGAAATTAAGTGACATGAAATAACAAACTTACTAAAATTAAAATATTAGATTAACAAATAAGCCCGAACGCTGAGGTCGCGCAGGCTGACACCCATCAGCTGGGACGGGCAGGAGGCAGCCGGCAGCGGTGCAGCCCCGCGCTGCGGCCCGAGCGCCGGGGCCGGGGCCGGTTCCTGCTCCCGGGGCCGGGCCGGTGAAGCCCTGCCCGCCGGGGCGGGGGGCGGGGGGAGGCGTTAACAGCGCGATAACGCCCCGCGAAGTTGCGAACGGCGAAGAGCAGCCTCGGAGCGGGGGAGGAGCAGCAGCACCCCCGAGTCCAGCCCGGCCATGGGCAATGCGGCCGGGGGCATGGAGGGGGGCCCGGCGGGGCGGGAGAGCCGCGACCCCCGGCCCCCCGCCGCCCCCCCGAGCGCCGCCGCGCCGCCCGCCCGGCAGCCCATGCCCGCCGCAGCCGAGCTGGAGGAGCGCTTCGGCCGCGTCCTGGTGAGCGGGGACGGGGGGACCCTTGGAGCTGCGGCAGTCCCGTTACCACGGGCAGCGTTGGATTCGGTCATTAATTGTTATCCCTAGGATGAATGATAATTGTTCCTCTGTCAGTCCTGGGGATGCTCGACCTGCCCCACAGCGGGACTGCCGCTCACGGAGGGGGGATCCAGCCTGAAATATCTGGGGTGATCCCAGGTCTCCATGGCGGGAGCCGGCAGCGGCTGGGCCCGGCAGCGTGCTGCAGGCAACCGGTGCTGCGGGTGGAAAAGCCTCATCCTCGTTGCTGATGCTGTTCCCCTTGGGAAAACCAGCGGCATCGCTCCCAGCCTCCCCAGCTCCGGCTGCGGGGTGAGCGACGGGCGATGCTGAAGCCGCGTTCCCATGGGATGGCAGCTCGGAACTGCAGGGGATCAGCTCCTGCCTGTTCTCCTCCGTCCTTGAGCGGGGCAGCCGGCCGTGACCTTCGCGCCAAGCAGGCTGCGGTCCCTCCATGGGAGCCAGGACATGCTCCATCCCGTATCCCTGCCTCCCCAAAGATGCTCCGTAGTGGAGGGGCAGGCTGTGAGCAGGGAAAAAATATGCTGCTTTACTCCCCTGATCCCCTGTTGGGAGACAGAGCTGTGCCAAAAGCTCCACAGATACCTGTACGCCAGGATCTGCTCTGTGGGATCTTCCCAGCCCCGGGTGCTAATTATTGTGGAGCTTTTTTATCTTGTGGTGTTTATAGGAGGATTATTTAAGGGTGGCAATTGCAGCTGGAACTGCTGCTGCTTCTCTGCCCCCAGCAGCATCAGCTGCAGCTATGAGGGATGATGGTGAAGGGCTTTGCAGGGTGGGGATCCACATGGGAACCCCAGGATCCCCATGGAGAGGGATGTGCTGTGGGACGCCCATCGCTGGAGGGTGGCGGGTGGCTGATCTGGGTGGTGGCACTGGTGGTGGCTCCGGGTGCCGCAGCGGCGGTGGCAGGAGGGGACAGGCAGTGGGGACCTTGGGTGCTTCCGCTGCTGCTGCGAGGCCTCAGAAAATGGCGCTTCCCGCCTGGCCGGATGGCAGCACATTGGAAAGGGGATGATCTGGCCCAGGACCTCAGCACCACCTGCACTGCCTCCATCCCAAGGGAAAACTGGGGACACCCCTGGGGCTGGGGTCTGGCCAGATGGGAACTGGGTCTCTTGTGAAATCGCTGTCCCAATCTCGCTTCCTCCCTCAGCAGGTTCCCTTCCTCCTTCTTGCTTGTGGGGGAGACAGCGGAACCCCCTGGGGGACGGGGCCTGGGGGATCCCTCCACTCACCCCAACCACGTTCCTTAACTCAGGATTGCATCTTTGCACCTCCTGAGCTTGTGAGATCAGTGATGGAGCAGGACACTATGGGCTGGGAATCCCTCAGTGGAGAATGATCCAGATCAAACACATTGCCCCGCTTACAGTGTTGCTCTGAGAGCACATTGGTGTAAACCAGTTTTGGGCTGGACACCCCAAACTGGGAGAGCTGGCAGAATAGTCAACATTGGATCCCAGGGGAATGCAGACTGTCACCAGGAAGGGGATGGATAAACCCACCGCATGCCAAGAAATGGGGAATTCAGTTTTATTCCCCCAAAACTGACTTCTTCCCAGCTAAGGCACTATGGCAGATGCCTCTTTGGCAGAGCAACAGGAGGGCTGTCTCTATGCCAGGTGGTTTGGGATGTGCCAAGGTAGCATTTTGGGATGGAGTGGAGGAAAGAGAGCATCTTTGCTGCTGGGATGAAGATGCTCCTGCTTGGAGCAGTCAGGATTTTGCCCCCTTCTGCATGTCAAGAGGTAGCAATTGGGAATATACAAATCAGACTGTGGGTCATGGGGGTGGTGGAGGTGAGGCTGAAAACATCTCGGAGGGTTCGGTTGGAGTGTTGGGGCTGCCGACTAATGGGGATGGGGACTGCCTCTGCCTGGGAGGGTTTGCTGGTGGGGCCTTTGCTGCTTCTTCTCCCAGGACCAGGGGGAGAACATGGCAAACGTCACCAGTGCAGATGTTTGCAGATGTTTGCAGACGTGCTGTTGGCGCCAGCAGTGGGACTGTTCACCACTGAACCCTGGCCGCAGTGTCAGCATTCCTCTGGATCTCTCCCTAGCCCAGTCCCAGCATGGTGGCCAAGTCCAGATGGGTGCTGTGGGGTGTTCCCATGGGGGATGTGGGCCCTGGATAGGAAGAGAGCTGTTGTATGTGTCTGGATTAGGGCCTGGTTGACGGAGGAGGATGTCCTGGTGCAGGGATCACCTCCATGGTGCTGGATCAGGCTATCCCCAGAGGGCATCCCTGCACAGGGTGGGCAGGCAGGCAGGCAGTGGGAATGCAGGCAAGGTGGCTGGATCAGGCTCGTCTCTCCCATGTGCTGGGAGCAGCTTCTGCTTGTTCTTAAAATAGAGCTGGGAGCAGCAGCAGCCACCACCACCCCCCCACCCCCCCCCTCCTTATCCTGCTTTCACCACCTTCGCAGCAGGATCCGGCCATCCTCTGTTCCTCCACTGGCTTATCACTGCCTGGCATTTACCAGGTTTGAACCTGGGTGGATATAGGGATCCCTGGCAGGATGAGCTGGTCCTGCAAGCATCATGCTGGGGGCAAGAAGAGCCCTTGATGAACCTTATCCTGCTGCATGCCCAGTCCTGTGTCTTGGGAAGAGGCAGGAAGATGGGTCTGATGGCAGTTGGGGTCACTGAAGGGGACACCATGGAATGGTTGGTGCTGTTGGGCTGAGCATGTCCCAGACCCCCTTGGATGAGAATATTGTGCTCTGTGGCCATGAGGGATGGAGGGAGCACCCTGGAGTGGTGTGCTCCACTGGCCACCAGCCCAGGTACCTGGTGACACTGATCCTCTACAACCCCTAAACCACCATCTCAGGATGCTCCAGCTCCTTCCCCATGGTGGGCTGGTTGTTACCCAGTGTCTGGACTGGGATTCTCTTGCATGCCACCTACCATTGAGGCTTTCCACCCCTACGGATGCACATCTTCCACATGCCCCAGAAACGCTGCTCCCTGGCCTCAGCCTGGTTTTCACTCCAGCCCATCAGTGTTTTGCTGAGCAAACATTTCTGTGAAGGATGCTTTGAACTGTTTTTGTGTTGGGGTTTGGTGCAGAGCCCAGCTCAGCTCAACCCTCTTGCGTGTGGAACAAAGGAAGGTGTCTGACACCCAAAATAGCTCCATTCCCCCCCCCGGTGGCTGCCCCGTGTGGGTGCTGTGATACAGAAAGGACTTCTCATACCAGNTGGTGCAGAGCCCAGCTCAGCTCAACCCTCTTGCGTGTGGAACAAAGGAAGGTGTCTGACACCCAAAATAGCTCCATTCCCCCCCCCCGGTGGCTGCCCCGTGTGGGTGCTGTGATACAGAAAGGACTTCTCATACCAAAAAATGATGAATGTGCTGAATGTTGCCTCCCCCCCCAGTTTTAGTTTAAGGTGTAGGGTATAGCCCAGCTCTGATCTGCAGCCAGTGCTGGCTGAGGTAGAAGGTCCCAGCCAGCAGCATCCTGGTGCTGGGCATGGGCGGGATGCCACTGTGGGCTCCATGGCACTCTGTGCGACCCAGATGAGTTGATGGGATACATTTGGTGACATCCGTGCAATGACGGTGCTGCCAGGCTGGGGAAGCCCCACACCAAGGTGGGATGAGAGCGCTGGTGCCAGATGGAAGGTGCTGGATGACTGGAGGTGGGACATGATTGCTGGCGCAAGTCCTCATGGCCCCACCATCTTTATCCCCCGAGGAGGACTAAGTCTTTCCAATGACACCTCCAGGGTGCTCTGCTGCTGCCCTGTTCCATGTCTGCCACCCGGCCCTGCCCCACATACCTGCCCTGCCCCATACCTCCCACAGCACCGGTTTCCCCCCCACCCCCCGCAGCAGGAAATGAGAACTGGTTTCTTCATGCTGCTGGGGACCACAGAGGAGCCACTTCCTCCCCCCAGCACCACGTGAGTGTGCCCGGGCCCTGGCGGGATGCAGCCACCACCCAGTTTCTACCCAAACCATGCCACATCCTGCCCCCCGGCCCAGCCAGCCCTGCCGGCAAGGAAGGGACCACACGACTTGGTGGCAGAGCCACCTCTGTAGGGACATCTCCAGCATCCCCTTGCCCTGCCTGCATCCTTGTGGTAGGGAACCCACCAGAAGTCCTGTCTCACAGCTGGCGCTTGGTCCTGGATTTTCCCAGGTCCCACACATGGACACTAGAAGAGATGATCCATGTGGCAAGTGCCACCATCCCCTCTCTGCTAAGGACACTCGGTAGTGCCCCACTGAGGGTGCCACGAGTGCTGCTGCAGCCCTGAGTGTTTGGGTGCATGGTCCCTCTTGGAACAGCCCCGTGCCTTGGTCTGACCCTCCTGGAAGGTCTTACCCACCCCAAGGGGACCACAAGGATGGGGCTCCCCAGCAAAGCGGATGTTGGGTGCTGCTGCCACCTCATTCGGCCTGGGATGCACCCAGCAGCTTAAGTCCAGCCCCGGTGGCTTTGCAACGAGGCTATTTCTGACTCTGCAGCCTAATTTCACCCTCCCTGTGCAAGTTGTCCCCTGGGCTTCTCTTCACCCATATCTCACAGTTTTGGCTTCCTGCAAAAGCAGCTTGACAGGCTGCTGGTGGAGCCGGGTGGTGGGGTTCCTGGCCACCACTGTGGCACCTCTCCTCTTGGACCTGCTCCTCTGTGGGCAACCAAACCCCTGTGAGATGCCTTTTTTCCACCAGGGACATGGGTGTTCCCAGTGCCATCCTCAACCACCTCATCAGGGCACCCCAAAACTGGTGGTTAAGGGTGACATTAAGGTTGTTCAGGGCTGCACATTGCCTCCACCTGCCCTTGTGGCAGCTTGCCCAAGGCAAGCCTCAACTCCTGCTTTTCTCTAGGGGCTGGGTCACCCAGAAATGGGTCCTTTGGGGAAATTCACTCACCCATGACCCGGGCCGAGCTCCCGACACGGCCCGGGCCATGGTGGGTGCCCCATTAAAGGCTTTGTTGCTCTCCCCATGGTGCCCCACAGGAACCCGCTGTGTCCCCCGCGCACCGCAGGGGCAGGAGCTGCCCCGGGGCCTCGCTGTGCTGTGGAGCGGGTCCGGCAGCCGCCTCCTGCCGTTTGGAGAGCGGAAACCACGCCGCATCCTGCGGGAGGAGGCGGGGGCCAGGGTTGTGCCATGGTGGCACAGGGGGACGTGGTGATGCTCCAGAGCCTGCCCTGACACCAGGTCTCTAAAGGATCATTGATTTCACAAGCTGGGCTCATCATGTGCCAGTTGGGGGTGGGGGGGTGGGAGGGGGCATGTCAGGGGTGGCCATCACCCTCGAGTGGAGCTTAACTCGTGGGTCCTTCAGTGTGTCACCAGCCTGCGTCCCCACCCCTCACACCGAGTAGCTCTGCCGGGACTGGGCTGGCTGAGGCTGGAACATTGAGCATCATCACACAGACAGATAGGTCCAGTTTTTATTCCTGTCCCCCACTACCACCCCACAGAAGTCCATGAACCTGCCCCCGGACAAGATGAAGCTGCTCAACCAGTATGACAACGAGAAGAAGTGGGAGCTCATCTGTGACCAGGTGAGGTCTGGATGTCACAGCATCCTCTGTGCCATCCCTGTCCCCCAGTGCCACTCATAGTGCCAAGCACCGACGTCCATCTCTATTAGTGACTCAGTGCCTCATTAACCTGATTAAACGGTGCAGGGTGGGGACAGGGACACGGTGGCTGCTGTGGGATAGTGGCACGTTCCTGTGCCGTGGCTGGGTGGTTTCAGCTTCTCTCCGGGACTTGTAGGAGCGCTTCCAGGTGAAGAACCCACCGTCTGCTTACATCCAGAAGCTGAAGAGCTACTTGGACACAGGTGGCGTAAGCAGGAAGGTGAGTGCTCCCCTTGCACCCCTTGTCACCACCCGGGTTGGGTGTAGGGACAGTGCCAATGGCTCTCCATGTCCCACAGTTCAAGAGGCGAGTGCAGGAGTCAACACAGGTGCTCCGGGAGCTGGAGATTTCCTTGAGGACCAACTACATTGGGTAAGAATGGAAGTGTCCTTGTTGTCACCAGCCAATGCTGCTGTCCCCAGCATCACTGGGACAGGGACAGATGTCCCCTTCTGGCTGTGGGTATGTTACCTCATCCCACCCTTCTGGGGTGACTCTGATGGCAGGATGGGGGAGCTGAAGCAGCTAGCTGTGTTGTGAGTGCTGTAGGGCCTCAACCTCATCTTGGCTTTCTAGTATTCCCTGGATGCTAGAATGGACCTTGGCCCCCAGCCTTTGTGCCCTGACCCATTGTGTGGTGGGTGCTGAGCCAGGGGTGCCCATGGTCTCACCACCTGTGGTCAGGCTGTCCTGTCTTGGTGGCAGTGGTGGCAGCAGAGCCCTCGGTCTGTGTCCCCGTGCAGCAGGAATGGGGTACTGTGTGGCACCCACCTGTCTCTGAGAGGCACCACCTCATGTCACCAGTGTGTCTCACCCTTGCTGGGGTACTCTGACCAGGGGGTGGCTCTGCTGAGGTTCTGGAGGGGTAAAAAGGGAGGATGAGAAGGGCTGGTGGAGCCAACTAATCCTCTGCATCCCACAGCTGGGTCCAGGAGTTCCTCAACGAGGAGAACAAGGGGCTGGATGTACTGCTGGAATATCTCGCCTTCGCCCAGTGCTCTGTTGCGTATGTCTGGCTGCCCACCAGCTGCCCCTTCCCAAGGGCAGGATCAGACTCCCCTGGGACACAGAGTGGGGATCCTGGGGTGCTCTCCTTCATCACTGGAGTGATGGACCTATGGCTGGGGTTTAGCAGAGCATTCCCAGCATCCCCAGCCCTGGGGACCCCTCGTGGGGTACCACATCTCACTGGTCCCCATGGGCCACCAGGTATGACATGGAGAGCTCCGAGAACGGCAGCCCAGGCTCTGACAAGGGCAAGGTCCTGGAGCGGTCACTGGAGGACCTGAACAAAAGCAGCTCCTCACCCCCCACTCAGGGCTCCTCCAAAGCACGGCACCTCACTGTAAGGTAATGCGTGGTCCCGTCCCCCAATGCCCCCCCAGTCCCTGCACCGTACCCCTCCCTGCTCTCTGCTTCGCTGCACTCTGCGCTGTGCTTGGAGAGGGGCTTGGCAGGGCGATGCAGGCTTGGTCCTAACAATGAGTCCCCAGGGCTGGTTTGGAGGGGACAAAGCCATGTACCCAGGATAAACCCTGCTGGGAGCTGGGCTGGATCAATCCCCCAGTGGAACCATTGTGGCATGTTCTGGGAAAATCCTGTGAACAAGCAAAAAATTGAGATTTTGGGGGAACAAATTGCACTCTCCTGGTTTAAAACCAGCACAGAGGAACAGGCCTAGGCCCCCATAGCTGGCCCTGGTGGCTGCTGGCTTTTGCTTGGCACCTCTTGCCCCGCAGCCCCCTTTAACCTGCTCTTCTCTTGCACGCTGCCTGGGGATGCACTGACGGTAGGTGATGGGTCCAGAGTGTACTAGTGGGACGGGGATACCCCAGTGGGACCCCGATGCTGGTCACCTGTGGGTGGGGGGGCCAGAGGACACCCCACCACAGTCACATTGGGAGCCATTAACACGGCACCATGGGGACCATGGGGGTCCCTCGCCACCTACCAGCAGCTCCAGGGCAATCGGGGTGTCCCCCCCGGCCCCAGGGACAGGTCAGGAGTGATGTGGCACCCACAGTGGGTCACGACCTTTGTCCCCAACCTGTGTCCCCAAGCCGGGGAGGGGGCGACACGGGAGCCCTGTCTCTTCCTCCTGTCCTGCAGGCTCTAATGCGCCTCCAGCTGCTGCCTCTCGAACCAGCACATCCACACCCTTCTCCACCACATCCACCCCAGCGTTCCTTGCAGTGCCCCAGGCGGTGATGGGGACAGTAGCCCCAGGTCACCCGCCAGCTCCTATCCACTCCGGTGAGCCTCCGAGACCACCTGGCCTCCATCCCACCCCCATCACCACACCAGCCCAAGGGCTTGGAGATGGGCAGGGACATGGGGGTCTCTCCTGTGTGGATGTAACCTCCTGGGTTCCCTGGTGTTCCCCCATCCCTGCTGCCACTCATCCATGCTCTGTACCCACCCTGCTTTGCACTGTGCCCCCCTAACCCTGGCCACGCTCAGCTGCCCCCTTGCCTCCCAGGCTGAACCCCTCGCACAGCAGGAAGGCGCTGAGGAACTCCCGCCTGGTCAGCCAGAAGGATGATGTCCATGTCTGCATCATGTGTCTCCGTGCTATCATGAACTACCAGGTGGGAGAGGGCTCCCCAAAAGTCTCCAGCCACTGCAGGTCCATCTTCAGGCTCATGGTTTGGGATGGGACCCATTCTTCACCCCCTTGCTCTGAGATATCCTCACATCTAGTGGGGACGTGGAATGGGGATGTCCCAATATCCCAGAGCATCCCTGAAGTGGGAACAGGATGCACAACCCCATTAATGCTCCTTTTCCCCCAAGTCTGGCTTCAGCCTGGTGATGAACCACCCAGCCTGTGTCAACGAGATCACCCTGAGCCTCAACAACAAGAATGCCAGGTAGGACCTGTCCCCTGTTCCCCCTCGCCCACTGCCCACCCCAAAGCCATGACCCTCTCACACCCCATGTCTCCACAGGACCAAAGCGCTGGTGCTGGAGCTGCTGGCTGCCGTCTGTCTGGTCCGAGGTGGCCACGACATCATCCTGGCTGCCTTTGACAACTTCAAGGAGGTGAGTCCCCAGCAGGGACACACGGTTCCCCACAGTGGCACACTGGCTGGGTTTGTGCCTCAGTTTCCCTATGTGTGTTAGAACCCTGAAAATGCCCATCTTGGTGCTCCAGCCTTTGGGCTTGATGTCCCAGTGCCAAGTGCATGTCTCCAGGACCACATCCCAGCTGGACTGGGTGCCAGGGAGCATTCTGCCCTGCCACCCCCTTGGGTGCCCACCCTGGCAGTGTCCCTCTAGGTCCTCAGCCCTCTACTCCCACCCCAGGTCTGCGGGGAGAGGAACCGCTTTGAGAAGCTGATGGAGTATTTCCGAAACGAGGACACCAACATTGACTTCATGGTGAGTGGCCGGTGGGGCTGGTGCTCTGCTGTCCCCAGGGCACTGTGTACCCAGGGGTGTCCAAGCCACTGTGCTGCCATGTGGGTGCCATGTCCCAAGGGCTGCCCAGCTGTTGTGCTGTCCCCAGGGTATTGTGCCCCAAAGACTGCTGAGCCACTGGTCCTTCCCCAGGTCCCCATGGCCCCAAGGCAGCAAAGCCACCATGCATTTCCCAGGGGCACCATGTCCCCATGGGCCACCAACCCACTGTTCAGTCCCCAGGCACTATGTCCCCAAAGACAAGCTGAGAACACTGGGGCTGTTCAGCCTGGAGAAGAGAAGCTGTGTGGAGACCTCAGAGTGGCTTCCAGTGTCTGAAGGAGGCTACAAGGATGCTGGGGAGGGGCTCTTCGTCAGGGACTGGAGTGATAGGACAAGGGGTGATGGGTTCACACTGAAACAGGGGACATTTAGGTTAGATCTAAGGAAGTTCTTCCCTTTGAGGGTGCTGAGGCGCTGGCACAGGGTGCCCGGAGAAGCTGTGGCTGCCCCATCCCTGGCAGTGCTCAAGGCCAGGTTGGACAAAGGGGCTTGGAGCAAGCTGCTCCAGTGGAAGGGGTCCCTACTCATGGCAGGGGATTGTAACTTTAAGGTCTCTTCCAACCCAGCCCATTCTATGATTCTATGACTGCCCTGCTGAGTGGTGCCTGTCCTGCAGGTGGCCTGCATGCAGTTCATCAACATCGTGGTGCACTCGGTGGAGAACATGAACTTCCGCGTGTTCCTGCAGTACGAGTTCACCCACCTGGGGCTGGACCAGTACTTGGAGGTGGGTGATCCTGCACCACCCCAGTGCTGACCACTGATGCCAGAGATGGGTGGGTGCTGGGGGGGGGGTACCACCAGCAGTGACAGTGCCACTGGCTGTCCCATGGCAGAGCCTCCGTCTCACCGAGAGTGACAAGCTGCAGGTGCAGATCCAAGCCTACCTGGACAATGTCTTTGATGTGGGGGCCATGCTGGAGGACTCAGAGACCAAGATGTCTGTGCTGGAGCACATGGAAGAGCTGCAGGAGCACGTCAGCCAGGTGGGATGTGGGCATGTGGGCAGGAGCTGCTGACGCAAATCCTGAGGGAGGGCTGGGGCTGGTGCTGAGCGACATCGCCTCATCTCCCTGCAGCTGACAGAGAAGCTGCAGGATGCAGAGAACGACTCCATGGCCAAGATAGCGGAGCTGGAGAAGCAGCTGAGCCAGGCGCGGCGGGAGCTGGAGGCGCTGCGGGTGAGCACCCAGTGCTGGAGGAAGGGACAGGTGCCCAGAGGACTGGGGTTTGAGGGGTGCAGCAGGACAGCAGTGATGAGCTGGAGCTTGTCACCACTGCAGGAGCAGCTGAGCCCACCGCAGCCATCCAGCCCCCCAGCCCCCCAGCCCCAGGAGTGCTACCGGCTGGCGTTGGAGAGGCGGCTGGTGGAGCTGGAGGAGAAGGGCTTGGTGCAGATCTTGCGTGGGCCTGATGGAGACGTCGCCATCCAAATTGTCCCTGTTGTCATAGAAACAACAGCAGCCCCCGTGGTTACCCAAGAGGCCATCACCACCACCGGCACAGGTACCGTGGATGCGGGGACATAGTGGCAGCCCAGGATATCCCTTCCCAGTGGACAGAGGAAGGGTGGCAGTGTACCTCTGTGCAGGGAAACTGAGGCAGGCATGTGGGGATGTGCCCAGGGATGAGGAGTCGCTCACTGGCAGAGGGAACGTGGTGACGGCACCACATCCTGCACTGCCACCGTCGCATCCACCTCTTCTTTCCATTGCAGATGCTCCAGCTCTGGATCCAGCCCCAGCTCCAGCTCCATCTCCAGCTCCCCCTCCAGCACCTGCCACCCCCTCG